>JAUMHQ010000087.1:2708419-2725803 GCA_032361165.1 Enteromius paludinosus
GTTTTCTGAGTAACATTGAGAATATCACTGTATATTGTTGCAACACCACCACCACGACGACCACTCTGACGGGGCTCATCTGTCAATGAGATTTACATTATGAATATGACAAAACCTTTATCCAAATTGACTCACAAGGTGAACACATATACACTATGTGATGTGTATGTACTCAACTGTGTAGTGTATGAATTTAATTAGGGTATTTTGTCATTTATAATTTGATGAGTCTGATAGCCCTTCCCTCTCTCCTCTACGCTTTGTTTTTCGTTTATTTAAGTGCATCATTCGGGTATTTCAGTGGACTTTTTCTCTTTGGAGTTTTCAGTTTGAAGGCACTACTCGCACTATTTATTCGACAAAGCAATGCATACTGCGCAAGTACGCAAATTGGGATGTACCATTGGTTTTTCGTTTATTTCAGGGTATCATCCAGGTATTTAAAGTGCAGTTTTTTTGGGGGGGGGAATTTTCAGTGTGAGCGCACTATTTATTCATACTAAATACTAGAATAGTACATTTTTGCGATTTGGGACGCACCTACAGTGTGTTCAAGTTGTGTTTGTAGCAGTTTGTTAGCAGCTATCACTATTATATACTACTATTACAGCTAAAGGAGTTCTGAAAAAGGAAACCGTAGAATTTTCTTTGAGCTCAAAAATAATTATTTTAGCTTTCGAACATTACAGTTGAACCAGAGATGTCAGATGGACTATTTTTGCGTTTTCATTACTACCTTTCTCGAATGTGGCAAAATCCTTAGCTGTCGATGGAGTGTCAAAAAGCTCTTAAATTTCATAAACAATACCTTAATTTGTGTTCTGAAGATGAAAGAAGGTCTTACGTATTTGGAATGACATTAGAGTGGGTAATTAATGATAAAATTTTAATTTTGGGGTTATCTTTCCCTTTAACTTGCTATAAAAAATTTTAAAAAACAGCTGGTCCTCCTTTCTGGTCTTAGCTTGACCAACCAGCTCAAACCAGACAACACTGGCTTGACCAGTTCAAACCAACCAGCATGACTAGTTATATCCGTTTTTTTCCACTTAGCATTGAAAAATGTACCTTACTGTTTAAATCAATGAATTTAGCATTTTAAGATTATTTCCCTGTTAATGGTTAATGCTAACCGCTAATAAACTGCTAAAAACATAGCATGTCTATGTTGCGACTGTGCATGACTCAACCCAAAGACAAGGATAAAAGTGTCTGTCAGATACATAAATGTAGCCCTAAATGTGAGTGATTTTAGCTGAGCAACATTCACGCAGTGCAAAGATCCCTTTTTCTAAAATAGCAACAAAAGCAGCATTGAGCAAACGCAGTAGATAAGGTGAAGGCATGACCCATGGGCTGTGAATGTGGGACCGCTCCCTTCCCCCGCTGCTAAAGACTCTGCGAGCAGGATTATTCAGGGAGATAATGATATAAGAGAACACTCAATCCCAATCGACTCTCTCCCTCCCGCTGGCTCGCTCTTTTCCTCTTGCACGTAGCTTAATCTCCTAACAGGCCCAAAGGCTGCGCTTCATGTTTTACGCCCCCTCCCTTTCCCTCTATATCCTCTCCTTTCCTTCACAGACGTCTCTAACAATAAAGTGCCTCCTACATGCAATATTGAGCAAATCATGCGACAGAAACGGCCCCCGATTCGTGCCGATGATCGGTCTATGTCAGCCTGAAGAGGTTTGAGCGGTGTTTGATCAACGGTACTGTTCTTGTCAGAAATGCACCAGCTTTTGAAAGTAAAATGGGGTTTTTCGTTGTCAGAGAAAAAAAGGAATTGTTGACTTTTGGGCATCCCCTCTTAAATATTATCTTATTAGATTTGAGAGTAATGATAAACGATTTAAAAAAAACATGATATGACTTTAAAATAAAGTGTGCAGAGTATGTAGACTTGATACATTACAACAGGACTGTTTTCATTAAGCTGTGTTTTATACACTGTAAGAAAAAATGCTAATGTGTCCTGCACAGGCCATATTTTTTATAGTATTTATCATGTCAATGCTGCCATTTTGGATTTTCCCTCTAGACTTTGTACCAAGCTGCAGTTATGGTTTACGCCATTTTATGGATTTGATTCTCACTTCTATAAATGAACCACTTTGATTCCAAGAAGCCAATCTAACAGCATCACCAGTTTTGTTAGGTGAATCCCTAATATATCTAGGTTTCTCCCTATAGACAGTGTTAAGGGAAGCATCACTTTTACTGTTTCTCATTTTGAGGTTGATTTTGACTGATTCATATCTACAGAGCTAAAAACATTCAAATTGTCTAAGCAGCTGCATTACAAACCACAACAAAGTATATCACCGAGAAAGCAACTTTTGCTTCGGCAACAGTTAAAACATTTAAATAGTAAATCGACACATTTCAGTGGAATACTGCTTGCTAAGTGGTTTTAATGTCAATGGTATCCCTAACAGGCCAGTGTCAGTATTATTTTAGGTGGTTCCTGGATATTTAAGGCGTTTTCGAAATGACTCAACTAATGTCTTCCACAGGAAACAGATGGTTTATTATGATCATAACAATTCTTTGAATTTCAAGGAGCATAATGACGCCTGCACAGTAAATTACCATTAGTTTAAGTGCATTTAAACACTTTTAAATGCTTAGAAACAAACGAGCTGTAAAGTTTACAGCAAAATTGTCAAGTTTACAGTAAAACCTCAGAAATCTTGCTGGATCATTGGGGGTTTTTTTGCATTGGAATGTAGAGGATTTAAGTTTTTAGTTTAGAAAATAAGTAAAAACCATTAGATATAATGCAACATTTCAACTCACAGCGCTTAATTTTTGGCCTTTTGTAGTCAAAAGTTTAAGTATCTTTACTAGACTCACTGTCACCACTAATGAACAGCTGTAAAATGGTTATTATTAAGTAAAGTATGGTAAAATACCAAAAAACCCTGAACTTAAATTTGTAATCAATTCAGTTTTTAACTGAAATTCAATGGTTAAAATAAGATTTTTTATCTTCCTCGTGACTTTCAATTATATGCTTTTTACATTGAGAACTACATTACAAATACACATGAAACCAAAGACTAGAGCTTAAAACGAAGACATTTGGAGCTTTTCTAACTGTTACTGTGCAACAAGATCCACCTGCACAGCGACACACCCCTTAACTAACTATATGCCTTTAGTAAATAAACCTCAGCCTGTTGCAACAAGCATATTAAAACACAGCTAATTTTAGTCCCAGTAGAGACGTCCCCTTGCCTTCTTTCTTATATTTTGCCCCATAGCTAATTTTTGTTTTTGTGTAAATCTTAGGGTTAAAAGAGGGATATTTTGATTTCTCTCAGTGCAAAAACAGACATTCCTGCTGTCACACACTAACCTGATTAGCCAAAGCAACAGCCAATCAGAGAGCAGGAAACCTTTAAAATGGCCGTTGATGACAGCCCATAATTTTAACATTGTCCTATCCTGGAAGACACCGTTGTCATCCGAGCCCTACGCTTGGATGTGAACAGTAATAGTTATAGATCCAAACAAGTCCTCTTTGAGAAGTTGGAGGGCAGGATGGGGTGGGATTTAAGGAACAGAGGGAGGAGTGTTTGGGGTTGAAAAACACACAAGACCTTTTAAGTGTGGAAAAGTACTGACTTTTGAGAGTTATTTCATAATTAAACGCAGCACAGATCATTACAAAGTCTTGCGCAATAGCATCTGTTGCTACAGACTGCAGAAATGCACAACAATCAGTTCAATCCAGCAATGCTAAAGCTAATATTTGTAAGACTCTTCACAATTTGTGCATTTATGTAAGATATGCAGTCCAAAGCAGCTCGAAATGTGTATAAAACCTCTCAGTTCACACTTGCAGGCACAGTGTCTCTGTGTGTCATTTGGGGGAAGGGCCGTTATTCTAGTCAGACGCAGGCTAGTCACATGACTCTGCCTTTTGAGCTAGCTAAGGCATAGTAACAGGTAACGGTGAAAGTTATTCCCACTATGAGAGGAATTTATGAAGTAAAACATAAACATTTCATACCAGCACACATTCTGGTTACTCCCCGCTCAGAAATTAGCTTCCCTTTGTCATAAAATTGTTCTTAATTTATGTCTTTCAAACAGCTTGCTAATCTTCTCTAACACTATTGGTAAACAAACAAAACAAAACGAGAAAGAGACTTTAAAATAAAGCAGACTGTGCTCAGTTAATGTTAAAACAGAGAATGGAGAACTGTTTTTGGCTTGCCATCCCCCATTCACACGTTAGCATTACAGTTAGCATCACAAACCCTAAACGTGAGATCAGCTTTTAAAAATAAAGGCTGTTAAGTAGAACCAAGATGGGTTTTACATAACCCTTTTAATTTACATAAAGACTGTTTCCTAGCTCTTAGAAAAAAACATCTACTGGTGCTTCAGACACTAAATGCTAACCTGGGGAACAACAAAACAATCTTTCTTAATCTTCACAGAATCATATAGCAACTCAAGAATTTTGTTCATTTTGTGCTTGGAAGATAATATTCCTCAAATCATGTGTCTTTTTGAGAAGAGGTGAATTATTAATTTGCTAAGTGAACTTGTGTTTTTAGCAGTGGGAGTGGAAAAAACTCCCACAAACATTCATTAAAGGATGAATCTGAGCTATCTTTAGAAACCAGAATAATACACTTTTTTGTGGGCTCATTAGCGGCATGCTAACTACCGTATTTAACATATCTAACTTGAGCAACATGCTAAATAACATCTTAACATCATGACGAGCCCCTTACTTTATCTAAAACAATCCGGCAATAAAGATGATCAAGGTTGATGGCCAAAAACAGGACTTGGTTACACAAAATGTCAGCTTTGGGCGACTTATGTCACTGCAGAACAGCTGCTTCATTCCTTCACGAGCTATAGATACCAGCTGTGATGTCACAGTGAAATCGGAAACCACAGCGTCCTGTTTATGCAGAGAACAGAACATGATTATAGTTCAGAACCACATTCGTGCTCTTTCGCCTATAGTGATCAAAACCACCATCAATCAAATGCAATATCAATGGTACAATGATGTTCTTGAAAACACACATGCAAACACAATATGGCATAGCGGTGCAGAGCCAAATGGTTCCTGTAGATTTATTAAGAGTTTCATCAGCAGACGAAAATAACAGTGCAAGATTTTTTGCTCCTTGAGTGATTGCAGGTTTCATTCTCGGCCTTTGCACAGGCTTACGTTAAACACGTTTACTGCCAACATGCCTGAGCTTGTGTGACTTTAATAAATTCTGCAGTCTAATCAAAATTGCGATTTAACCAAGACATGCTACAATTTATCCAAAACATTAATCTGAACCACAATAAATCAAAAAAGTGCTTATAAAGGCTACACCTAATATTATATATACAGACATAACTCCATTTTTATCAAAATTATAAAAACATCTGTTATCAAAACCCATCATGAATCACCTGAAATCTTCAAGCATTTTTAGACGTTTGCACAACAGTAAAGTAATAGTTTAGTTAACCTCTTGCACCAGTTAGTGAAAACTGCTTGAGTCTGCAGTTAAGAGTAAGAATAAACACTAGGTATCAAATATCACTATCATAAGCCAAAATGGTTTAAATGCATTTTTCTCCAAATGTAAGATGGCTTCAGAGCTGTCGACACAGGGTAGTCTTTTCCAAGCAAACAACATGCAAGAGTCGCACCATCTTAAAAAAAACGTGCTTGCATGATCTACGGCGTAGAAGATATGTACTAAACGGTATTTGATGAGGCACATGCAAACATACAAAAAGCACAGAGTGGGTTTTCTAGAAAACAACTTTGTGGGCTGATCCTGTGGTTTGAAAGAAAGTGAGTGGGGAATGAAAACAAACACTGAACCTGCTTGAAATAGTCATGAAAGTATCATCACAACACCCTCTAGTGGTACAAACCAGCATTTATTCTCTCAAATCATTTTTATAATACAAAGAGAATATGGATTTGATATTACTTTGAATAACAAATGACATCTATTAAACAGAATAGGCAAAAATGTCTCCGATTGGTCATGTCCCAAGCAAAAAATGTCTTTCAATACATGTAATTGTTTAGGTCTTCAGCGAAGGCCTCTGGCGTCTTTTGGCATTTCTGTGTTTCCTGTGATACTCCTGTTGGGGGAAATATAGATGTAATTCATGTCATAAAAAACGCAAACCAAATACTAGAGTACTTTTACACCACAATCAGTTTCAAGGCACGGAGCATAAAATGCGTTATGGTAATAATATGCACAAACTATTATTGGATTTACAGTTTAAATATTTTAATGTTGGAGAGATAATTAAATCTTTTGAAATTATTATTTTAAATTATTTTCTCATATGAACCAGTTTGAGATCAAATCTAATA
The DNA here is from genome assembly GCA_032361165.1 of Enteromius paludinosus. Taxonomy (NCBI): domain Eukaryota; kingdom Metazoa; phylum Chordata; class Actinopteri; order Cypriniformes; family Cyprinidae; genus Enteromius; species Enteromius paludinosus. The sequence goes on from JAUMHQ010000087.1 coordinate 2,714,790, forward strand.
TATGTGGTACCTCTCTGAGCGATGTCCTCTTCTGTTCCCAGTCTTCCCTCTGGTCTTGCAATTTTACACTTCTACAAAACATTCCTGGCCCCTCTGCAGAAAAGAGATGTGTGTTTGAAAGCACAACAGTGACAGTGATAGAAAAAAAAATCCTAAAAACCCATATTAAATTAAAGGGGTCATGTGATGCGATTTTAAGTTTTTCTTTCTCTTTGGGGTGTTACAAGCTGATCCCTAAAGTCGCAAATCTAAAGTCTCAAAACCAAAGAGATGTTCCTTTATAGAAGTTTTGACTCCCCAAAAATGGCTCGTTTAAACATGCCCAAATGTTTGTAGAAATAAGGCAGAACTATTACTCTCACTGTAGTGTTGCTGCGGGTGCCATGTTCTGGAGACGCTGTGTGATGTAAAAGCGAAACTACTTTGTTTGTGCTTCCAAAAGACAACACAACTAGAAATCAATGGTCAAGTTGTATTTACAACACTCTTCCAGAACAGTTCAACCCAAATATTAGAACGTGCTCAGTGGATTTACGGAGGACTGATTCCTGAACCTGACCGATCTCCCTATCCTGGCTGTGCACAGAGACTGGAGCAACAGTGGAGCATTACATTTCCGCAACATACTTGCTGTACTTGGCCAATCACAATGCACCGAATAGCTGACCAATCAGAGCTCACCTCGCTTCTCCGAAAGATGAGCCCTGTAAAAATCCACGGGGCACAGAGGAGTAACAATAGTGCACAGTATGTGGAAAATAATGTGTTTTTTGGCACTTAAACGCCAAAAACAAACACACAAGCAGGTTTGAGTCATCATTTGAATATACTGTTGTTATAGTTTGTTAGTGATTATGTTTAATTGATCATGAATGTTTTCATTTGTGAAGATGAATGGGTTAAATCTTACCTTTTAACCGCTCGTCATTTTGAAAGAAAAAGAAAAAGGCCTTTTTTGATTTTGTTGGTTCCCTGCAGAAAATAAAGCTTTAATCAAAAAGTAATCCAAACCACATATATATCATTTTGATGTTATATAGATGTATGCACAACATGTGTTTGCTTGTTTGATTAGAAAGAGTAAGATACAATGGTGTAGAAACAATATAAGCCAGAAATTGTTCGTGCATTTCACACTAAAAAAAGACAATGAAATTGCTAGTAACACATTATATTAAACAAACTGAATTATTTTTATAATAAAACACACAATAATCTTTACAAATTAGATTTTTTTGCAGTGTACTTCATTATAAGCCTGGGCCCGCCCATACTTCCTGTGACGCTACATTTTATTTCGCGAGAAAAGAGCATTTCCTTTACCAAAAAGGTGGGAACCAATGAGAAACAATCCACCACATACTACCCGCCTTCTTCATCAGAATGAGTGGTCTGATTGGTTGTAGATTCATCCAGTAGTATACAGAGGCATCTGATGGACGCAGGTTAAGCCCCGCCTCTCAGAAGGCGGGTAGTAAGGCAGCTTGGCCAGACTAAGCTCCTATGAGCTTCAAAGTCGCGGAAACCAGGCTACTTCATTATAATATTCCATTATTTGACATTTTAAACATAATAATCCTAAACCTACATTTTGTATTAACACAAACTGTAAATTCTTAAATAAATTGTTTAAATGATTACTCTGTGATTGTGCTTGCAGTGGGTTGGTCCTCGTCAACCTCGTCCACTTCCTCCTCGTCTGAACTGCTGTCCTGGAAACGAGGGTCCACTTGCCAAGAGAACTTGGCTTCTTTTAATTTCTCTATTTTGTATTCTTCTAATGGGCAAATAAATAAATAATACAGTTTTATACTCCAACATGTTATATTATGGACAATATGGTGAAACTGGTTTCAGAACAAAATTAAAACGCTTGCCAACCCAATTTTTAAATTCAAGGACACTCCAAATATTTTAACAACAATGAATAATGACCAGTGCACCTGTTTTGGTGGTCTTCTCAGCAGCTGTGTCTTCACCAAAAAAGGAGAACTTGAACCCGCCTGAAGTGTCTTCTTGTTCTTCTACATTAGAAACCTCCACGTATTTCATTATATCTTCAGTATCATCCGTCTCTTTATCCCACGAAACTACTTCCTTCTCTTCCTGGTTTTCTTTAGACGTCCCAAAGACCTCCTTCAAATCCACCGAGATGTCAAAGTAAATGTCCTTAGAAACTTCAGGGAGTTTTTCAGCCTCTATGCGTTTCATCCGTCTCTCCGCTTTGCTGTCCAACAACAAAAACAACCAAAATGTTAAATGAGCTCGCAATGAGTCTAAAATCCCAAAATGAATTCATGTAATACCTTTCTTTCTTTGGTTTCTCTTCCTTGGTCTCAAAAGAGGTATGTTCTTCTTGGGTCGGGTCGTAATGCAGGCTGGAAATATCTCTGCAAAACCAAACAAGTCACATAAACCTTTAAAAAAAAGAAGTGAAAAAAACCCAAAACATGCTCAAAGAACATCTGAAGAAGTCCTACTTGAACATCTTGCCCTTTTTGATGTTTCGTGGCTTTATGTTGGTGTTTAAAATGCTCTGGAGGATGTCTAGACTTTTCTTTTTCTCCTCGAGAAGTTGTTTATCTGCATCTTCTTCTGGAGCCGCTTCATCTGAAATTTAAAAGGGTTAAAAAAAAGGTTAATAGTTTTATGAAAAACAAAACAAAACGAAAAACACATTCGACCCAAAAATTAAATACCTTGAGCTTCAGGTTCATCATCGCTTTCTAGAAATCTAGAATCAATCTGGAATCTTGAATCGGCTCCGAATCTGGCCTGGAGCTCCATGAGCTGAAATAAAGATGAAGACAGATGAATAAGAAATCAAACATGAATCTCTACATCCTGATAAAGACTCTCAATACAAACCTTCTGTCCACCTTTGCCCTCAAACTGGGGCTTGATCTGGAAATGATCTTCCTCAGAACCATCGCCCTCATCTTCACTGTCAAACAGTTTGCTGCCACCTGGCTTGTTGTTCTTCTGCAAAATTATGATGGAAACGTGAAAAAAATGAAAAACAAATCAAGAAAATAACCTTCTAATTCCAAACAACATTTGCCTTTTCTTTCTCAAAGAGGCTTTTCTTCAAGTTTGTTGGTGGTTGTTCAGGTGTGCTTGTGGTTTCATCCTCTTCCTCAACATCAGAATCAAACACAATGTGTTTCCTTTTATCGGCTTTCGCTCCACCCTAAAAAAAATCATGTTAGAGTAAATAACATAAAAATACAATACAAGAGAAACTTGATTTTCAGTGTATTACAGCTTCAAATGAGTAACTCGATGATATTAAAATTTAGGCCACTGAAGATAAACCAGTAATGAATTTATGCACAATAAAATCAAACTTCGTATAATCAAAACATGAAAAATACAAAGGCCAACATAGGCGTTTATGTTGCAAAACTGTTGCAAGTTTGCAACACTAAAACACATTTATGAATTATTAGCAAAGTTTTAGTTACCTAACTTGAAATGTTAGTAAATCTTACATGTGTCTATTTTTCAAGTTTTGCAAGCCTTCAAAAAGTGAAGGATTTTTTCTATTTTTCCTTTTAATTAATTTATGAATGATGGCAGGAAATATGATACAGCCAATATTAGATGCAATTTTGTTTGAATAAATTAAATATAAAACACTTTAAACTTAAAATCACTTATTTTTAATTGTACTTATGAATTCAGGCTTCACAGCCTCAATAGATTGCATTGTGATTAGTTACATGACAACAAAAACTATACGATACAACTAATAAAAGGGAAAGGAAAGGATGTGGACCTTTGGGTAACAAATCCAGCTCCCTATCCATTAGGCCACCAATAACCAGCCTCTACTGGTCCATTGTGCATCCTCACTTAAAATACTTCAAACTTATGGACTATGTCTACTCACCATATTGGAAAGAGCACCTTGAATGAGTTTCCGCTGTTGCTCGGTTTCTTTCTGTCTTTGCTCCAGTGCAGCAAGGCGTTTCTGGTTGTCCTGCTGTTGTTTCTTAGCATCTATCACAGTTGAGTGAACAACTGTTTGATGCGAAACGACATTCTCCTGAACACTCTTCGAAGTGGCTGGCTTAGTTCTGGACTTCATATCATCACTAGTTCCTGATTCTTCACTAGAAGAGTCACTGCTGGAGGATCTGGTGGTCTTCGTCCGATTGGGTTTGACTGAGTTATCAGAGCTTACAGTTTTTAGGTCAGTTTCAGGGGTGGTTCTTGCCAATTGTGTTGCTAAAGACGGTTTAGAAGCGAGGACTTTAGCATTATCTTCTTCCTCACTGCTTTCTGATTCTTCACTAGAAGAGTCACTGCTGGAAGATCTGGAGGTTTTTTTCTGCTTGGGTTTGATTGAGTTACTAGACTTACTAGTGTTTAGTCCAGTTTCAGGGATGGTTTTGGCTGACTGTGATGCTGAAGACCTTTTAGAAATGGAGACTTTAGCATTATCTTCCTCCTCGCTGCTTTCTGATTCATCACTTGAAGAGTCACTGCTGGAGGTTCTGGAGGACTTCGTCTGACTGGGTTTGACTGGGCTCTTTGAATTGTTAGAGCTAACAGTATTAGAGATGGTTTTTACAGGTTGTGCAACTGATGGTGTTTTAGAAGTCAGAACTTCAGCACTATCTTCCTTGCAGCTTTCTGATTCCTCACTTGAAGAGTCACTGCTGGAGGATCTGGAGGTCTTTGTCTGATTGGGTTTGATTGGGGTGTTGGAGTTACTAGACCTACTTAGGTCAGTATCAGGGCTGGTTTTAGATGATTGTGAAGACCTTTTAGAAATGGAGACTTTAGTTTCATAATCTTCATCACTGCTTTCTGATTCTTCACTAGATGAGTCACTGCTGGAGGACCTGGAGATGTTCCTCTGATTGGGTTTCATTGGGATTTTTGAGTTATTAGAGCTAACAGTTTTTAGTCCAGTTTCAGAGATGGTTTTTGCTGACTGTGATGCTGAAGACCTTTTAGAAATGGAGACTTTAGTTTTATTATCTTCATCACTGCTTTCTGATTCTTCACTAGATGAGTCACTGCTGGAAGATCTGGAGATGTTCCTCTGATTGGGTTTCATTGGGGTTTTTGAGTTATTAGAGCTAACAGTCTTTAGTTTGGTTTCAGGGATGGCTCTTACTGATGTTTCAGAAGTGAAGACATCTTCATTACCACTGCTTTCTGATTCTTCACTAGAAGAATCATCTTCTGAGGACGCTTTCTTCTGAAGTTTTTTTGAGGCTGGTTGTATATTTAAAGCGGTTAATGTCTTTTGAGATAGACTGTTTGAAATGTGCGGTTGACTTGTAACTTCTAATATGCTTTGTTCTTTTAATTTCAGGCCTTGTTTGAGTCTTTTAGGAGATTCAGAGTCTAAATTTTGGGCGACCCTTTTCAGGCTGGGCTCTGGCCCTCCAAAGAGATCCTTAGTTCCAATGAAAGCAGGAAGAGATACAGCGTTTACCGGATTCTTGTTTTTCTTCTTCTTACTCTCTTTTTCAGGTGTGTCATCTCCAAGAAGAGAAGCGAGAATATCTTCAGGGTTATTGCCAGTTTTTTTGGGTGGTGCACTTGGGGCCTTGGGCTCTTCTACACTTCCATCATCTGAAACCACCTCCGCTTTTTTAGCTAGCTGCTCCAAGTCTGCTAGGGAAATATCTAAACGGTAGCAGTTCCCCATCAATGCTTCATATTCAGAATCTACACTATCATCATCATCATCAGATGCCGCGTCGCAACCATTTTCAGATTCAGATGAAGACTTGCTTTTACTGGATTCTGTTGGAAAATCTAGACTGGCTGGTGTAGATTCAACTTTTTGGGTCTTTCTCTGAGTGAGTATTTCATCAGTGTCCGCAGAATCATATTCATCATCGTCTTTTGATGAAGTTAGTAAGGACGTTATCACCTCATCTTGTTCCGCTCCACCCCAGAAAACATTAGACTTGACAACAAAATCATCTCCAACCACCTCCAGGTTGCCGTCGTCATCCTCAGCGGATGTTTGTTCAGGTTTCCTCAAATGTTCTTGAGCAACCAACATCCTGATTTCCTCTTCAGAGTCAGAGTCGTTGTCAAAAACACGAACAGACTTTTGTTTTCCCGCCTTTAGTCCATTTTGTTGGATTGCCGCTGTTTTTTTGTTTCCAGTGGTGGCCGTGTTCATTTCATTTCTCTGAGCCAAATTTCTAAGAAACAAACTTAAATCTATTTTGGATCTTTTGGGACCCGTTTTCTGCTCTGGAAACTCTCCACGCCTTTTCTTACTGATTTCATCGTCTCCACCTTCAATCTGCCACGTCAGCTTGGACACTGATGTGACGTCATCCGCAGTCTCCAGTCTCTTGATGTTGTGGCAGTGTTTGGATGGATCATACTTGAAGTATTCAAGAGTTAAGGGCGGATAGTGAATTACATTGAAAGTATGATGACTCTCAATTCAATTCAATTAATTTAAAATGTATTTGTGTAGTGCTTTTCACGATACCAATCGTTGCAAAGAAACAAGACAAGAAAGGACGAGGATGACAGATAAAATAAACAAAAATATTTTCAATGATAAAAACCCCCCAAACCCTTGGAAAACGCATCTGCTAGTTTTAGATTACAATCATCTCCTCAGAGCAAAAGGGCAGATCTGTGTCAATGCTTTTAAGTAGCTAAATCTTCCTACAATTGTGACATGGAAAAGGATATCTTGTTCTTTCCTTTACACTTCAGATTCACGACAGGAAGGACCCTCCCAAATTTACTCACGACCCAATTCTGGAAGAGTGGATAAACACAATGTTTAATCAGCATCCGGGACATTTTTACAACTGGACAAAATTTATTAGCAAAAGTAAATCACACATACCGTATGGCCTGTAATTTCAGTTCCTGGAACAGCAGCTTTCATGTGAAAGTTTTCAACACCGGCTGCTTTGAGTGAATCCACTAGTTTCTCCTGAGGAACGATCTTTGGCGTCTTGGCCTTTTCAACCAGTTCCTGTCGTTCCTCAGCAAGTCTGAAAAAACCATACAGAATGAGCAACAAACAGTATAACCAATATTTATTGGTTCAAGAAAGGTTTTACCTGTGTAGAAAGCTTTCTTTTGCCAACTGAATAAGCAATGTTCCACCTTTCCATGTGGATTTATTTAAGATGCCTACACCTGTGTAAAAAAAAAAAAGAAAAATTTACAGATTGACTTACTGCATTACAAAGAAAACAAGAAAGAATTTATTAAATAACTATACGGACATCTTCTGTAGTCAGTGTCTGTGATGTTTATGTTGACGTAGCCAAATGTTTTCAGAGGAGCTCCTGCAAATAGATCCGAGAGATATTGTGCATAGGTGAATAATAAGGTTAATACTGTTGCATATAATAGTGTGATTTTTTTAGTTGTTTCTATAGAGTTCTTACCGTTTTCATCTTTCCTCGTTATGATTTCCACATCTGACACATCCCCAAATTTTCCAAATCTGTCTTTGAGGTCCTTCTCAGACACTGTGTGGCCGAGACCACCGATGTACAGCCGCTTCATGGCCATATTTCATGCAACCAACCTCTTCCGTGTACCACCTAAATGACACTTAACAGTGACAAAGATGGACTTAACATTATATGAATATTGGGGAAAAACTCAAACGTGCAGACAATGATTGTTGGGGAAAGACGTAATGTTATGAATCCACTTCTATTTTTATAATAATTATAATTATCAAATTCTCATTCATTTTTAAAAACGTATTTATATTAGTAATACAGTATAAAGTATCGTACGTATCATTATTTGCCTTGCACACACTTGTAAGCACCATTTCTTTTATCAAAATAGATTAACTGCATTGTAAAAAGACATCAAAGTATCAAATTCTCTAAAAATTATGTTTAAAAACATGAGACTCGTTAACATATGATTATTACAAAAGTAAAGACTGTACGATCCTAATTTCTCAATATTTTTTACTTTATCATCGTTAAACAGTTCCTAAAAATATTCCATAAGGAGACATAAAGGTGTCATTATAAACTTTAAACTGACTTACGAGCATGCCAAAGATTCACATGTACATACTGATGTCACACTGTAACTGTTCCGCGGGACCACAACGGACGGGTTTTTGGTTCCGCTTGCGAACGTAACGCATTTTGTGGAAACTACTATCGACAAAGCAAACTCGATGAATAAATGAAGTGAAATTAGACAATTTGTCAATTTCTCCCAGGTGTGATATAAGTATACGAAGAAATGAATGCGTTTGTAAACACACCACTTCATAATAATGATTTTTAATGAACATATAAATGTTTTAGGGTGTTTTGGATTTGGTTCCCCCCCTGCGGTTTTCATTTGGTATGCTCCTTGTTGACGCGGGATTCAGTTGAATCAGTCAGAGTCGCAGTGTTTAGCTTCAGAGCGTCATTAAAGTAAGTTTATTCCTTTCAACATTGGATTTCAAACTTGATATAAATCTTACACAAATTATTAAATCCATATAAGAAATAAAACATATAATTACTATCCAACTTAAGATTTTTAACCTCTTTTAGATGTTTTCATTTCATTCGTCAAACCGAGCTCCTGTCATCTCAAAATATCGTTATGAAACTAAAAAATTAATGTACAATATGGGTAGCTGTTAGGAGAATTAATAAAAGTTTATTATCTCATACAGAGTGTAATGACAGATGTAAGTTATACAGTGAACACAATTTTTTGTTCGTTGTTGTGTAAGTGTTATAAAAGTTAATGTTAGGCTATATATTGTAGCAAAAAGGTTAAGGTTTTTGACTTGACATGATTAATTGGTACCTTTGCATCATGTTAAAACAATACTAGCATGTAAATATTACTATTCAGGCAAAGTTTGTTTATGTCATGTAGAATATTAAGCTATTATATCTTTATTTATCTTTCTATGCATGTATTTCTTTCAGAAACTGTCGTAGTAGATTGAGGAAGATAATGGAGCAGAAGTATGAGGAAGAGATCCAGGGGCTCAAGCAGGAAATTGAAATGCTGGAGGCTGAACAGGAGGAGACTTTACGGTCCATTTTCATAGAGCATGGAGATCGATTACAACAGGAACTGTTAGTATGGACCACCTTTCAGTGGATTTTGCCTATAGTCATGTAGCAGCATAAAGTGGTCAAAAACAGACAAAAGAAAAACCTGCACTGTCTTTCAGTGATGCAAAGAAACGTTGAGGACACTTGAGGACTGGACAAAATCAATTACGTTTTTCTTTCAGGAAGTCAGTCTATGAGGAACGAGGAGGAGCACAAAAACACACTCTTTCAAAGCTGATCACAGAAGTCAGAGAGCTGGAAAAAAACCTCAGACGACAGACAGAAGTCAATGGAATCGCCCTAAATGAGTGTTTTGTGAAGACATTGCACAAAAGTGAGTCTTTTAGAAACTATATATGTATATATGTAAATGAGACAAATTTATATAAACATAATTGAGGTTGTATTTGTTTTTTCAGGCGAGAGAAAACTTGTGCAGCAGGTCAGACTAGCAGGTCACTGCAGTGTGCTCTTGTTCCAGGTTGAATTTGCAGTGACTGAGATTCAGGTACAACGGAGCAATACAATATTAATGCATGCACTTAGTAATATCAACACAGGTATTGTTTATTCAAATTAACATACACGTTATACATGAATAACTCTTTGCAAAACTGGCTTTTTGAGATATTCCTCCTGCCAGTTGAGTGCATGTAGATAGAAAAATAAAAATAGCTTAACATGTACTCAACCGCAGGCCATCAAAGATATAGAGGCTTTTGTTTCTTATAACAAACTTGGAGAAAAATGTATTACTTGCTCACCAATGCTGCAGTGAATGGGTGCTGTCAGAGTGAGAGCTGATAAAACATCACAATAATGCTTGCTAGGATTTTTCTGTAATATGGTTAGGGGTTTGTTTAGATCCTGAACCCTGTATAGTTTGTTGAAGAGACAGGTGAGTGATCAACATCATGTTGAAGAGGCATTATTTTTTTACTCTCATATATCACCTACAATCATTCAAACTCCATACAACCTGTGGCGATGATGATTATTCTTATACTCAACACTAGAGGGCAGCATGTCTCCATTTTATCCATGACATCACCTTTCAACATCTGAGATTTGGCACCAGGACTCTTAAATGAGTTAGACTCTGCGTTTATAGTTCTTTATAGTTCATCATAGTTTATTCTCTGAAATTTTGATGACTAGCATAAATCCAGCTCTTTGAGGGCTCCTCATCGGCACAAATATTTGCGTAGTCGCTATTTTTTATGTACTGGCAGCCTTTTGGAAGATCAGTATGACTCTGATAATGAAGGTTTTGTTTATGTTTGAACACCAGAGTCAGAGTAAAACTGAAACTCTTTACTATGAGAATAGATTTGAAGTGTTATACATCGCGTAAAGGGAAGTTAAAGAAAAGAATCATGCTCCAGGCTTCACAACAACAACGTTTTCCTGATGAGAGGTAATCCCATGAACTGTCAGTTAAGATTAGAAATGCAGATCATATGCAATGCAATAATAAATGCAGATGAGTTTAAGACTATTTATGATCTAACGCTCAGCGTTTTATTACAGGAGGATGATGCACTGCTCAGGAGAGTTATAGAGCTCAATATCGTTGTGGATGGTGGTGAATTCAAAGATTTCTCTGCATTTGTGTCCAGGTAAAGTGATGATTGTATTGTATTTCAATTTGAGGCCGTCCAAGATGAAGACGAGTCCGGTACTTCATATTTGGAGAAGTTTAGCTTTGCACCGCTTCACTTACTCACCTGGATCCTCTGCAGTGAATGGGTGCCGTCCACAATAATACACATGACTCCAGTCCATCGATTAACATCTTGTGAAGTCAAAACTGTAGGTTTGTAATTAATCTGTCATTAAGATGTTTTCAACATTTAACTATTAAAGGTGCCATAGAATGCATTGAGAAAATTTTTTTAATTGTTCTCTGATATGTACATAGAAGGTATGTAGCTTAGGTAAGGGGAAAAAATGCCCAGAAACGGTTT
>JAUMHQ010000087.1:2741437-2756918 GCA_032361165.1 Enteromius paludinosus
TACAATTGGTTACGGTGGCTTCAGGTTCCGTTGCTACGCATACGTCATCGGAATGAGTGGTCTGATTGGTTGTAGATCCGTCCAGTAGTTTACAGTGGCATCTGATGGACGCAGGTTAAGCCCGCCTCTCAGAAGTTTTATCTCACAGTTTTGGCCTTTTTTTTTCTACATTCCAAATCTTTTTCTTAGAATAGCGAGATTTAAACTTGCAATTCCATCGGAATTATGAGATATAAGTTCACAATTATGAGAAATACAGTCAGAATTGAGAGATATAATTGAAATTCTGTGAAAATATCAGTCTTTTTCCATCTCACAACTGTCTTAAATGCAAGACAAGACAAGTTTTTAAAAAAAAATATATATTTTATTCGGTATGCAAACCTGTACATGGAAGCGTGTTTCCGCCACAAAATAAAATAGGTAAGTTTGACTTTTTTTCTCGCAATGACATGGTCATATCTTGCAGTTCTGACTTTTTTCCTCACAATACTGATGACTTTTATTAAAATTGTGAGATATAAGTTTTCATTGGGAAAAAATCAGTGTTTTCTTCCTGTTGCGACTTTTTCCAAGCAAAGCGAGACATAAAAACTTTAGAAACTGTAGTTGTGTTATAAATTTACAGTCTAGATTGCACAGTATTGACTTTAGAACTACAAAAAAGTCACGAAAAGTCCAAATTAGCAGTATATTACGTCTTTAATTTTTATTCAGTTACGAAAATGAGCTTCCATACCTGTATAGCTTTCTTCTGACAGAGTCTTGTGCATTCAGATACAATAAAGAATAACTAATGTTGTCAAGTTAATAAAAAAGTGATTTTGAAAAGAGCCTGTTGAAGCCACTTTGAGAGCTTTATGTGAAAAAAGACATTTTATCTGCATCTGGATCATGGAGTAACATTAAAAAACCTGTTGTTTTTTTCTGAATAATGACTTGAATTTGTATCTTTTCGTCACGGAAAACTCTTGCATTGCATCAGAAGATGAAATGAAGCACTTGAGTTGAAAGGGAAATATTTATGGCACTTTTTAGGCATGTTTGCATTCTTTTTAAAGATCGGAAGCTTTTATCCCTGTTTGTTACAGATGCATGGAAAACATCTTTTATGCTTCATGGATGAAACAAAGCCATAACATGAGGGTTTGTAGTAACATGAGGGCGAGAATTCGATGACAGCTTATTTTTTGGAGTAAACTACTTTGTGAATAACTGTTATCTCTTTTGGCTTGTTGTGACGAGCATCTGTTTGGACCTGTGTGTCTTCAGGCAACTGTTAAATCACCCTGACAGTGTCTGACCCCGTGAGTTAGCGTGAAGCTGTGGGTGGGAGAATTTGAGCCTGAGGGAACTCCTCCAGAACAGATTGCTGACTAATCAGAGAGCTTCCACACACACAGAGCCGGGGAGCTGTTGAGATGGGTTGATCTGAACAAAACTACGGTTTCAAAACCATCAGTTGACGGAAGTTTTTGGGGTTTTTTTGGTGGTATTGTAACATTAATAGATATGTAAATGTGGGTTTGGGGTAATTTAGGGGTATTTAATTGAGCTAAAGCAAAAACATTTAAAAATTAACTTGGCTTACTTGAAATTTGAATAAACATGTCGTTTTTAAAAATTATTTACATGTAACAGTACACAAACACTTATAAAAAGAAATACACACACACACACACACACACACACACACATATATATATATATATATACACCTTTTTAAGTAATATACATATAAAATAAAGTAATAAAAAATAATAAAGTAATCTTAGTTTAATAATCTTAGTAGTTTAGTTTTGATATTATTTATAACATCTTTATATCTATATATACACAGTACACACACACACACACACACACACACATATATATATATATATAGTATTTTATTATAATTTAATTACTGAAGGTGATTTTTAATTACAATACAACTATTAATTTAACATATTGCATTAGATTTAATGTCATATATGATTTGGTGGTTCAATTAAGCTAATAATAACAATATTTATAACAATATTTGATAGCAAATAAATTACCCAAAATTTTAAAAAGCATATATAAATTGGGCAAGCAGTCCCATTTCTAAAAAACCTGCTCTGTCAGCCCTGAAATGACAATTAATCATGGAATGAAAATACAAACTTTACCTTATTCCTCTGTGCCCTTACATCGATCTCCTCAGTAAGCGCTACATCCTCCAGTCGGTGATGCCTGTGAGTGTGATAGTGTGCACCAGATGCTGAGAGCACCCATGATGCAAATATGACTGCTGATACGAGCATTCGCAGCCTCGTCCCCATCGTATCTAAAGACTCTGGGATGTGTTCTGCCACGTTAAAGAGCAGAAGCGCGGTGCAGGCAGTGGTTGGCTATTTTCTTGGTGCCTGTGAGTAAAATGTGATCTGTCAAATCAGGATTTTAAGCCCCACCACAGGCTGCCAGAGGAGATCCTTAAGTGGGAGTTTATGGAACAGACCTTAACCCTTCGCATTCCCATCTGAGCTGATCAGACCACTGTGTCGCCTGCAGGGTTTGGCCATGTTTGTGGTCCACTGGAAAGAAAAAAACAGTTCGTAAAACAGAGCAGAAGGCAATGAAAAGGATTGTAAGTTTTGCTTTGTAGCTCAGAATTTTATATGTGCTGATCTCTTGGAGTATTGAGGCTCATCTTTCATTTTGTGCTTTTCTAATAAAACTTTATGCCTCTCAGAGAAGCAAAAAGACACTATGGTAAAAGAAATGCAAACGACCCTTGCTGTATTGTTCATTTTAATGTTGGATCCAGTTTTGGTAGCATTTTATAGTACGTTCACTAGAAAAAGAAAGAGCAGCTTGATTAGTTTTGCAGGAATCTGCAACAAGATAATAGGTGGACAGTGGGAATTGGGATAGACAGTGGAACATTAGGATAGATCACGTCCAAATTCATTTCTATGTACTGTATCCCAACTGTGATTTAAACATTTTCAGTTTGTTTGCGTAATATACAAGTTCGCCTAAATACATTTCATTAAAACCAAATAAAATGGATTACAAAAGTACAACAGAGCCCCTCTATAAAACAGACACTTAAAGATTAAAGTGAAGAAAAACATGTTTAAATGGAAACATGTGAGCGATTTACTCTGATTTTTGCACCCTGAAGACAAAACGAAAGGCCCCTCGGCCCCTCGAGATAAACATGGAAATAGAGTATGAATAACACGACAGGTGTGTTAACAATTATGCCAACCTGTAAAAAGTTACTGTACTAGGAAAAGGGCCAGATACTTAGAAATGTTTTTACACTGTTGATCCTGTGCGGTTAATTTCTCCGTCAGGGTGGTTTCTTCACCACATGGCTTGATTTGGAGGTTTCCAAATATTTAAACATATGTCTTCTACACTAAAACCTGCTGTATAAGAATGTGCAAAAATACATATTTTCATAATTCATTAGTTTAACCACTGGAGTCTGATTAATTTAGTAGAAATCAACCAAATTAAATTGATGAATGATTGATTTATTTAAACCTTCATTTAAATTCGAAAGAGATTTTTGGCAGCAAGGATCCCACCACATTCAGGACCCAGAAAGGTAGTAAGAACATCGTTGATCAGTGGTTCAATCGTTATTTTATGAAGCTACGAGAATACTTTCTGTGCGCAAAACTAGTGACTTTATTCAACAATTTATTGTCTTCCATGTCAGACTTCGACGTGCGTTCACAATAGTACCACTACACCACACACATAACAACGCAGCGGAGGAGGACATGGAAGAGAAGAAATAGTTAAATAAAGCCATTATTTAGTTTATAGTATTCTCAAAGCTTAATATATTTAAGGTTGAACTGATGTCACATAAGCCGCGTTTCCATTACACTTCAAATTTAGAATTGAAAATACGCCTAATATTCGAAAACGCATCAATTTCGCAAAAACTCCCATATATCACAAATCAGTTTTGACACTTGCAAAATCTTGAAAATTTATTTTCACAATAAAAGGCTGTATGGCGTATGTAAAATGTCGTATAATTATTCTTTAATTTGTTATAAACTCCAAGAAACACTTAATACATGGTCACTCTTGAGTATTAGGATCTGATATTTAAAGTATATGTAAAAACACACGCATACATTTCGTTTTGAATAAATATATCCAAAATCAAAAAATCCATGACTTATCGCGAGAAGCAAAATGTTACGTTTTAGCAGTTCGCAATACCTTTTTTCGATTTCTAAAATGTTAGCAAAATTTTTGCGCAAATCTGTAATGGAAATGTGGTTATAGACTATTTTTACTGTCTTTACTATCGAGCCTTCCTGTCTACAGATGAAGCAAAAGCTTTTGGATTTTAACAAAAATATAAGGACTTACACCATGTCCTAACTATACGCGACACGCAATAAAATAAATATTTAATCTTAGTGTTAATCTTAGTTTTTGTCCTAACCAGCCGTGATGGCTTCACATAAAATTCTGTTTTGGGAATGGATTATATTATTATTGAAAGTAACAACATGGTTTACCTCAGATCTTGAAAATATATTTAAGCAATCATATACATTAAAACTGCGATCCCACAACCGTATTCCATAACTAAGACGGTATCAGTCACTCAGTATGTACATTTAATGTACGTTTAAAAGGTTTAAAAAAAGGTTGTGTTATGTTTGGTGTGGAAAGCAAAATTGTTTGTCGATTCTTGTCATGTCACGTGCAGTTAGGACATGGTGAAGAATCTTCATTTTTGAGTCAACCATCTCTTGACGTCTACCAATAAATGCCACCATCTGGTTTTTCAATTATAGTGCACAGAAATGACATAACTTTGCAATTTTTTCAACAGGATGTTTATTTCATTAAACTAATGGGCTGTCATTATATCTGCATGCAGGAGCATTGCTATATTGTTTATTTTTCTTTGTTCTTTATGTTGGATCCTTATACTTTTCTAGCTTCAGTAGCATTTTACAGTAATTTCACCAGAAAAAAAAGAGTAGCTTTATCATTTATTACAGTTGCAGGAATTCACATGCATAGCAATGCAATGTTAGTGTAGATAAATGCTTTATATTGTATTTATGGAGAAAAAAGTGACACTGTGCAAAACAAAGCAAACTTTAAACCAGAACTTTCCATACATAGCAATTCAGTTTTGCCCACATCTTATGCTGATTACCTTGCAAGCAGAAAATCAAATAGAATCAAGCAGCAATGAACTGAATGTTTACTAATATATGTAATCTAATCTATCGAGTCGATAGCCTTGTTGCCTTTGGTCGTTCGGGTTTTTCATATTTTTTGGTTTCAGAGTCCTCTCCATCATCCTTCCTTTGGTTCCCGTAAAATATCATTATCAGCCTTGGGAAACATCTGTAAGCGTAGTAGTCCACTGGTCCTCTCAGCTTATTGTTGTCGAGACGTATGTAGGTCAGCTTGTTAAGGCTGCCAAGATCCAGTGATGGACACAACAGGGAGATATTCAGATCTGCAAAAAGACATATCTCGTTATTAGAGTAAATTAAGAATGTGGTTAACAGCCTTTAGGTTCAGTCCTACCTTTAAACTCATTGTGGTTTAGATAAAGATGTTCCAAGGCACTGGGAACAAAAAACGGTTTGGAGAGCTGGTTATGGCCTAAATGGAGCTCCATTAGTTTGGAAAGGTTAAAGGCACTGTACGCAACGGATTTGAGTTTATTGTGCGGCATGCGAAGGGACACAAGATTAGGAGTCTTCTTAAAGTAGCCCTCTGGAATGGAGGCGATTGAGTTGTTTTCCAGAGATATCTGCTGGATCGATTCTGGAAGGTCTGCTGGCATGGACTTGAGCTTATTGTTGCACATGTTGATTTGCATGAGGCTCTTCATGCCAGATAGGACCTTTCCTTTAATACCGGCATCTGTTAGTCTGTTGCTGCACAAATCCAGCACTGTAAGTTTCGTAAGCTCGCGTGTGGCCTCAGCTGGTATCTTTGAAATTTTATTAAAGCCCAGATTAAGCCTCTTAAGAGTTTTCGGCAGGGGAGAAGGAATGTTTTCCAAATTATTATGCTCAAGGTGTAACTGAATGAGTTGTTTGATTACACTAAAAACGTCGTTATCCACCTTAGAGGATTGGATCTTGTTGTAGCTGAGGTTGATTTCCCTCAGGGATGTGGCGTTAATGAAGGGCTTGGATGTTATCTCTTCTATGTTGTTATGCTGTAAGTACAAGTGACGGATGTGTCTAGGGACGGTGGGAATCGCCTTGAGGTTTCGGTGGTTGCAATACATGGCAATAGGGTAGGCCGAGGGGCAGAAACACTCACTGGCACATTCGTACGAATATATTAGCAGGGAGTCGTAATCATGTTGTTGAGGTACAGAAGGAACTTCGGGTGAGGAGTCATCTGTGTCATAATCCGAATACTCAACTTCATTGTCTTGAGAAAGTACCAGAACTCCAGAAAGCAAAAGCAGAGACAGTATTGTCAAGATGTGTGATGGCGTCATGGTATGTCCTTTTGATCTGTTTGGAACAGACACAAAAACAAATTTGATTTTAATAGTAAGAACAAGGTTCATTCCCCTCCTAACATAAGATAACATTAGGCACGTTTCCATTAAATTTTCGCGTAAAACTTTGGCAAAATTTTTTAAATGTTGCTAAAAATGTATTGCAAAAACCGATGTTATGCACCAAACATAAATGTTTAAAAGTTGTGGTAGTGGATTTTGGCTATATTCATTGAAAAATAATTTTACATATGCCGTGTCACCCCGTACATGTGCAAAAAACGCAAGTTTTGCAAAAAATAGGGTTAGGCGATGTCGACCAATTTGGCATAGTACGATGTCTAATATGAAACATCGCGATGAACGATGGCATCGTCGTCGTAGGTGGAGGTGGGGGGTATTTAGTTGTAACTAAAACACCAAGCCCCGCCCTACGACTGACAAAAATAACAGTGTTCGCGCGAGCAGGTGAGAGAGGATCAAGCACAAGAATGATCGCGCGCAAGTGCTTGAATTGCGTGCGGATGACATATCAAGTGCGTGGCGCGAGAGGGTTTGAAATTAGCTCGCAGGCCCCGTTTCTTCTCATGTACATCTGTTTTCCTCTCACAGAAATGATTTACGCAATCACCAGCATCAGCGGTGCGCTCGCTTATTAATGGCATAGATTTGCCGCCATAGATTAAGTGTGTTTTTCGCGAGCTGGTTGCCGCTTCTGCCGAGGGGCGGAGGATCGCGATGCCGGCTCAGCTTCGTGATGTCTATCGGCCATCGGCGATGGATGATGGAATCGTCGTTCGACCCAACCCTAGCAAAATATTCATTTTCCGAATTGCCTGTAAAACCACCTCTTTTTAATGTAAAAACTTATAATGATAGTATAGGACTTTTTGCGAAATCAACGTGTTTCCATTGGGTGTTTTTTTTTTTAAGCTTAACGGAAACGCAGCTATTGCCTTAACAGACTACAATAATCAATATAATAGTAATATCTTTTATATATTATATTCCGATGCTCTTTAATGTAAAAAAACAGGAATAGATATGTGAATAGAAAGCGATTACAGCTGCAATAATCCAAAATGAGATTTCAAGACTTCAACAAGAAGTTTCTATTCAGTTTTTTTGCTCCGCTCGAGCGGTTTGGAACTCTCACAGAGGACTAAACACCTCTAATTGCACATGCTTTGGGAAATATGACAGGTTTTCTGTAAATGTTGATATTTGTTTAGCGTTCTCTTCTGTTGTAATGTCTGGGATCAGTTATCTCAGCAGGGGTTTTCCTGAAGGTGGTTGACTAAGCTATTATTAATAGGTATTTATGTTTCACTTCTAAACACAAACAATCATTTTGGAGAGGCGGACACACCCTTGCAATATGAAAGGACTCTTCATGGATTATTATTATTATTATTTGATGTAATTTTCTCCTACACTTAAAAAAATATAGTTTGGTCATAGTTATGAGCTGGCAAAGCAGCTAGAAAAGTGATCCAAAAAACACATTAAGAAATCGAATTTAACTACTGTAACTTCTCAGTATGTTTCTCTCTGTAGTCATTTTTCTGTCTTTGACTTGCTGGCTATGATTGAATAATGTGGAGTTGTTTTCATGTTTTCATCAATCGATGTATAATCACTTTCATAACTGAAAACGACATCAGGAGGAGTGTTAACATTTCGTTTGGCTTTTTGAATGTGAGAACTAAAAGACTCTGGTTTGTCTGGTTAAGCACATTTTTTCGATTCTGTAATGAACTTTTTCTTCTTATACTACGTTTTAGGTATATCAAATATTTTAAATGTACTGAATTGAGCATGTAGGTTGCTTACGTTTAGGAGAAATATGAACATACTTTATTTATAGTCATGCTGAAAGCAGTTTGTTTTGCAGACATGAATTTGAACGATATAAAACCTCACAAGCGTATAACTAACTTCCCTGATTTCGTTAGTGTACGATCTTTAAAATGATGATGTCATACCTGTGGAGTCGTTTTTCTCTCAGTGGGAGGCCGAGTGGAATTGTGAACACCGAGCACCCAAGATGAAACCCAGCAGCAGGGGACCCCTTCGGACGTTGCCTAAAGCGGGGAAGCGTTTTTCTCCTGGGACGAGCGTGAACGATTACTCTGTGGTTTCCCCCGCAGCAGCATCAGGCGTTTGGGGAGAGATTGAGATCTGCCTCTTTTTACCGTGGAAATGATTCTGGAAGCGTTTGCTTGCATGTGTTCGGTGACCTCAGTAAAGCCTCTTGGTCTCATCTGATTTTTCTTTTCCCCTTTTGTTGCGTTGAGGTGAGGTCGAAGTTTCCAGACATAGTTCTGGAAGGAATGGCCTAGTATCCAGTCCACATTGTTGCATGCGGACAGTAAAAATTTAACCCAGGCCAGACTCATAACAGGTGTCGCGCTATTGCGGCTGATGTTAAAGTGTTACGTGAACTCTCTCTGTATCTAATAAATATTATACCGTATATGGTATGTATATAGCAAATGAAAAGCAGAACTAGCCAGTGTTCCTCAAAGATTATTTATTAAGTGAGAATGAAGACGATAGTCGGCAAAACTGGCCTGAAACGCATTGGCGATAATTAAGTGGGTTCAATTTAATTGGTTTAGACATTTCAAGCTCACTTTATGGAGGCCTTCTGCAACATGACTTCTTTTTCCAAAGCTTGTACTGTATCGGAGTTAAACCACAGACGGTCTCTCATGACTGGTCTACGGAGTGGTGTTTTTTTTTTGGGGTTCTTCAGAGTTGGCTAGACAGTCCCTCAGCACTCATTCTGTCAGCTGGAAGATTTGTTTTTGCTGCTGCCCACATGGCAGACGCTGAGAAGTCTCTGCAGCATGAACGCTACTGCGGGTTGACAGAAAAAAGAGCCGTCAGGGTTGCGATCCCAAGAGGTTCTTCTGGGCCATTTTTGTGAGGAAGGGGGTGAAAACTGAGGGAAATAAAAGCTTTATTGTGTTGGCAAGCCGTATTTTTCAGTCTTTGATAAACTTCAGCTTTGGCTTATTGTAATATATGACTTTAGAATAGCATCCAGACTTGGGAAAGATGAGCAATTGCGTGCAATCTACCCAAGCATTGCACTTTAGCAACGGCTGTTGCTTCTGGGAAATATGCAAATGCACACATGCGTTGCATTTTAATTGACACACTTGTGCTTTCATTACTAGGAATTGCATATACATGTTTGCAATCACATTTGAGTTTTACTCCAATGCTTCCATACCTGTTGATCTTAACACTGGGTGTTTAATTCTATAGAGATTCTATTTAAAGTTAGCTTATACAGTTGAAGCACTGAGGAAGGTTCGATGTGGTGAATATGCAATATTTTTCCAGTTAAGTGTCTCAATCTTGACATGCACAAAAGTAGTCTTGGTCTAAACACCATTTGTCATAGTTATACCTGCATGCAAGTACCGCGAGTTATATTTTATGGACCATTTGAAACTTTGGAAAACCCTGAATCCACAAATGTGTGTCTCAACAAAACAGAGTTTTAAAAATTTTATGGAAACTGTTCCAGAGGAGGTAAGTCGCCTGGTGGCTCTTTGATAAAAACAAGCTGGGTGGTTGTTTTCTGCCTTAGTTCAAAGGTATTTACTCTGAAGGGAAATTTAATGGGGGGGAGACACGAGGTGTGTTTAAGAAAGATCTAAACTAGACCTAGATTCAGTTCTTCGTAGTAAACTTTACACAACAGTTCATCTTCATGACCCCAAGACCGCTAGCTCAAAATAAATAAACAAAAGACATTAACATCGAAGAACAAGTTTGGGCTCAAACTTTAATAATATCCGATAACATCAGATATGTAATAATGATTGATTCATCACAGAAGTGGAAACATCTGAGGGTTTACGCTAATTGTGATGTATTGGTGTAGCTTCAAAGCGTTTTAGATCTGTGTGTCCGAATCCCTCAGGTGTTTTCTAGGGCTCAGAAATCCTAAATGATCCAAACCTGTTGTGAGTTTTTTTTTGGAGACGCCGGTATGCAAGACGTGGCAGCAGCAGATCAGGCCAACCTGAAGATTTGTTCCATATGTTTCCTGAGCAGAGCCTCTCTCTCTCTCCAGCCTCCACCCCTCTATGTTGTTTTTTCCCCCTCTTCTTAACCCGTTCAGACCCAAATTAAATTCCAGGGACACAAAACAACAAAAGCGTTATTAAATAATGTAAATTATGTAGTTACTATTTACTCTCCTATTTATTTCTCTACTGCGTTTGTACCTTTTTATATTGTTATACCAGTAGGTGGCAGCTAGTAACTTTCTTTACGGGTGAATCATAAAGGAGCACTCCACTATTTTTGATAATAGGTTCGCAGTTAGCATCATGTTCGAAAATGACCAAAAATGTTTTACTTATTTAATACTCCTCTGTAGTTACATTGTGTACTAAGACCGACGGAAAATGAAAAGTTGTGTTTTTCTAGGCCCAGATTGCTGGGAACTATACTCTCATTCCAACGAAATAATCAATGAACTTTGCTGCCGTACCATTGGTGCAGCAGGCACCACTTTTTATTTTACTTATTACTAGGGCTGGTCAATTAATCGAAAAGTAATCGAAATCGACATTTAGAACCTATGTTCACACCAGACCCGACTTGCGCAAATAAATCATGCTATTCACACGTAGTTGGATGCTTGAACATTTTAAGTTTACTTGCTTCATTCCTGTGTGAAATTCGCTTCAAAACAAACTCGAATTCACGTCATGGGAGGGGCTTCTGCCAGGCGCTTCCTGTCTCTGTACATCACAAAGGATATGACTCCCTTGGCTACAGCGGAGCGAAGCGGGTTTAAACACAGCGTTAAAACTCTTGACAGAAGATACCATCGCGATCATATTTTTCCTGCGCTGCCAGACATGTACAAGACATAACCTGAAAATGTTAACATGCTCGTGTTGCTTAGTAAGAACTATGAGTAAATTCATGTTTATATAGTGACATGACAAGATCACTGAGAACACCTCATCCAACCGTGTTTAGGAGAGCTCTGTTTTCATTACAGCAATCTGTTGTTTACATAAAATATTTGTTTACAGAAGATGCAAGAAATGCACCTTTTAAAATATTACTTACAGCATATACACGAGTTATTTTATTTAGAAGATATACTGCTTATTTTCTACTTTTAATAAGAAAAACATTGAAAATAGTTTATTTTGTTATTTATTTGTACTTTTTTTATAAGAACAAAGTGACTGTTAGTTTTAGGCAATGTGTGCTTTAATTTCAGTTGTTCAACATTGATGTTTAATAAATAATCATAGATAGTAGATGTGTGTTCCCTTCAATTATTTTAAAATCAAGTAATGCTCTCTTCGTTCAATAATCTCTCACTTGTAATATGTGAGCATATTTACTGTACAAGATTTGTCAGTGAGCTATGAGGGCAAAAAATTCAATAAAATAATCGTTCATTAATCGTAATCGAGTTAAAATGTTCAATTAATCGAGATTATGATTTTAGGCCAAATCGCCCTACTTATTACACAGTGTTACTACAGAAGTTTTAAATAGGAAAAATATTAAAACTCTTTGGTCATTTTTTTGAGGGTGATGCTAATGGTCTAATTAGATTTAATGATCTGTGCTAAGCTAGTGCTAACGTCAGAGGGGTTTCAAAAACATAGTAAAGCTCAAATGTTGAACTCTAGGGGAGCTGGAAAATTAGCCTATTTACAAATATAGTGGAGAGTTCTTTTAAGTCTATTTCTGTGTACAGTTACAGGCCCTATCATTTCCACAATGCCGAAAGCGGCAATCCAGTTATATAAATGGAATTTACTTTATAACGTGCAGTGTCACTGAATATGCCATATTTGGGATATTTAAGTACATTAAGTCAGTACACTTAAAACACAATATGAGCCTCTTCTTAAGCATTTTGCCATTTCTTTTGAGAAAAACTCGACATATCATATACAACAAAAAAAACAAACTAAACTTACAGGTCTTCACAACAACACTTCTAAATAAATTCATTGAAATTTTGACAGAAGTGAATTAATTTATTGTAATGATGATTGTTTTGCAATGACTATTTACTAGAAAAATAGAAATACACAATGGAGTTTAAAAAAATGAATAAAATGAATTATTTAGAGATGCGTTTGATTATTAAGATGTCATGAAACCATTATAATGGAATCTAGAAAACGAATGGAAAATTAATTAAAAAAAAAATGTAAAAAGGCTTTATGGTTTCAATTAATTCGACATTATTTGTTAATCTAAAACATGAAAATAGAACAAATGGAATCCAGAAAAGAGAAAATGGAAAAATAAATGAAACTTGGCAAGGGGGGGGAGTAACATGAATAAACACTACCACTGAGCCACAGCAGATTTTTGTGTAGTCAAGCTACAGTCTCAATGTGAAATCAAATAATTAATATTTAGTGATTGTATAATTTGCTTGTGCTGCAGTCGTTGTCCAAACTCTTTTTTTGTTTGTTTTTTAGAGCGAGTACACAGTGCTAAGTCCAACTTGTAGTCCGATCAACATGTATTCACGATAGTTGAGCTACAACTACATTATCCAGTGTTTTGTCTTCCCCAATCCTTTCACAAGTCTCCATCTGCTGGTATTTCGTCTTATTGCTGGGCAGATATACACATTCTGAGGCCAACCAGATGTTCGGTTTTAGGTTCTCTTTATTTTTCTAAAGAAACAGCAATATCTGAACTGGAAACAAATAACACAGCACCGCTGGCTAAGAAAACACTTGCTGCAAGTACAGTTTGGCAAATGTCAGGGACGCTGTTGTGTAAACATCTGCTATGTCTAATATTTCAGAGAAAACACTGGCAACGAATAACAAGATATATAATGAAACTTTAGCATGCAATATTAGATTTGTTGCTATCACTAAGCACCAATGAATAATGCCCATTCTCTAAAATACAAGAAGTAGAACAATAAACAAACTGGCCTTGGAAATCGTATTTATTTTTCTTAGATTCTAGACAGTCGTTCCGAGACCTTCAATACACGGGGACAAGTTTAGTTAGCACCTGATCTGAAAATATGCAATTAAAACGGTTCCTCGCTCATTATAAAGATTTCAATGTAAACATTACTAATGAAAGCCTATGTAACTATTGCACACAGTGTAGTTGATATTGTCTTTACTGGAATTCAAAGCCTTCGAAATCCTCACCAAATTCAAGTAACGAGTAGCCACTGCGCATGCTCTTGGATTTCGGATAAATTACGTTCTGTACATCACCATGAGGACATGAAGTGATCATTTATTACGTTTAGGATAGTTCATGACTAGTTATACTGCTGCCCTCCAGTGGCAAGATGGTGCGCGTCGGGACGGTTTCACTCACTTTCTGTGGTTGCCCAGCTGCACCGAATTGTGGCTGGAAACGCACCGAAAAGTGGGTGGCTGAATCTCCCAGTACTTCACTGGGTTTGCGTATAAACTGATCCTAGTGTAGAGAGATTTCTTAACCCGGGTTCTCAAGGGGCAAAAATCATTTACTCCAACGTAACCGATGCTGTTGGCATGTAAGTACACCACCTAAAAGAGGAAGTGAAGTTGATTAGACCTTACGTGACATTACGTGCACTCCAAATTCGGGATAGTTGCGTTTTACCTGTAGATATTTCAGGTTGTTCAAGCCTGGAGGAACTTTCTTCAGTTTATTGTTATCCAGATGAATTTCTCGGACTTTGGGAATGGCTGTGAGGCTCCCGTTCTCCACGAACTTGATTTGATTGAAGTCAAGCCACAGCCTGGAGAAGACACCGGCATTTAAGTTGCGTTCTCTTTTTGGCCACAAGGTGGAGTTTGTTTTCCTTACCTTTGTAGACTTTTTAATCTCAAAAAATCCTCAGACTCTATTTTGGCAATCTTGTTGTAGTCCAAGTGAAGTTCAGTGAGGGAAGGCGGCAGATCTGTGGGGTTTAGATTGGTAAACATCTCTATTACGAGACTTACTCGGAAACGACGCGTAAGAAATGTTACGTTTTATTTGGAAGAAGAAAGGCGGGTTACATCAACAACTTTGTAAGCACTTCTTGAGACTTCTTTTAGGTGCAAAAGCCTTGGTTTCCATAAAACATGTTGATTCATACCTTTAGGGATGGCTGTAAGCTTCGCTTCAGCAATTCTCAAGTAGAGAGTCGCCATGTCATCAAAAGCCTCTGGGTCAATCCCGCTGTTTGCAATTGGATTCGCACTCAGTTCTAGAGATGCAAGGAAAGGTACGAACTTGTTTTTCTAACAAATAGTCAAATGATGAGCTGTTAAATGATTCATCACATCCAAAATAAAAGTTTGCGTTGACAAAATATATGTGACCATGTGATAAGTGTACATTTTTCGAAATTAAGATTTAGACATCATCTGAAAGCTTATGAGGGGTTTGTTAGGATAGGACACATTTGGCCGAGATACAACTATTTGAAAATCTTGAATCTGAGGGGGCACAAAAATCGAAATATTGAGTAAAACAACTATAGGCCTGTAGGCCACAGAAATGAAAATGATGTAGAAAACGTTAAAAACAACAAAAAAATAATTAATGACTACTAGTAGTATTGCTAAAATAGTATTATAGGAATGGACATTATATGTGACTCTGGACCAGAAAACAAGTCATAAGGGTCAAAATATATTTATGGTACATGATCATGACTTAATATCCTAATGATGTTTAATAAATTTTACTCATAAAATGAGTATATTTTATGAGTATATTTTACCCTAGCGACTCTTTTGTGGTCCAGGGTCACGTGTGTGTATTTATAAACATGCATTTATATATTTTAGAAAAATGTGTTTGTATATTTAATATATTTTTTAATAAAATAAGAATATTAATATATATGCATGTAACTATTTCTAACATACTGTATATACTGTATGTGTGTATTTATATATACTTAAAAAGTACACATAAATACAGTGTATTTTGTAAACTATGCTATTAATCATATCAGAGCGCAAC
>JAUMHQ010000087.1:2757018-2783927 GCA_032361165.1 Enteromius paludinosus
CAAACTTACATTTTTATAATTCATAAATGAAAAAATTTTGTAATATGATTTTGATGTACCATTTCCATGGTAATGCAATGTCTGATTTTTAAAAAGGGTTTCAAAAGATTAATTTTGAGATTTTAATTTCAATTGATATATCATTTCTTTATGATTTCTAACGTTTTATAGGGAAAACATTTTTTTTAAGTGCACTCTTTAAAATTAATCTATTACTTTTCCTACAGTTTTTTTTTTTTCAACAAAGAAGTGGTAAAATCTAAAACCTATTTAGGAGTCTTAGACATTTTCAACGATATATAGTTTGACATGATTAGATTCGATATGGTGAAGTAAACAGACATTTCTGTTGTTTCTGAGGAAGATCCAGCTATTTTTGCACATTAAACATCATTATTTTAAATATTTTTTGTTTTGTAGGCAGCATAACCATAACAACACAGATAAAGATATTTAGGTTTCTAACATGTTTTTGTGTTCGAACCACTGGAAATATTAGCAGAGAAGTGAAATTCGAAACGCTTGGCCCAACTACAAAAAAACCCCCAAAATTATTTGATTTGATTTTATTATTGAATAATTAGTTCTGAATATTCTAGAATCTGAAAATAATTTTGCCTTGTTTGTTTGCAATATGTGGGCTCTTTCTTGGTATTTTATTCCCTTTCTAGCTTTCTTGCTTAGCAAGAACGTTTAACCGTTTTACCACTAATCGTGAGCAAATATTTACCACAAGTATGAAACAGTCCCCAGTAAATGCAAATATCAATAACACTCAAAAATGTGTCCAGAATTCCTCCCAATCCCGCTACCGCTGCACGCCTCCAGATGTCCTTGTGTAAACCCAGTATAAAAACACACCACTCTTAAAATGCACTAAGAGCACTTGGTGTTTACTGCTCACATAGAGATTATCCAAGCCTTTGAAATCATCCTCCTTGATTTCTGTGATGTCATTGTTTTGGAGATCGAGAAGCAGCGTGTTTGCAGCAATGTCCTTTGGCACCTTGGTCAGACCTGTGAAGACAGGAAGGAAGAAAAGGCCCATAAAAACACGAAACCAAAGATCACGTTCATTGAGACTGGTGATAAATGTTTAATTACCTCAATCAGGCTGCTCATCTTGAGTGATTCATGCGAGTGTTTACACACTCGAAATGATTCTTTATTATTATAGTGATGTGCAAAGCTGCACATATTTGTGGGTTGCCTGAGAGACTAGCTGACAAATTAGTCTTAAGAAAACCCTGTGTAATTATAATCCAGATCAGATGCGTTTCTTAGACATGTTCTCTCAAAAACAGCAAGACGGAGCACAACAGGACCTGACACGGACCGTGGATGCTTTTCCTAAAAAATTATTTTGGTAACACTTGTGTCGCTTTCTTATGGAAGAAAGTTGGGTTATAAGTTCTGACAATTCTGACTTTTCCTCTGTTAATCTTAGTTTATATCTTGAAATTCGATTTATAAAAAAAAAAAGAAAGAAAACAAGGTAATTGTAACTTTTAATCTCACAGTTCAGACTTTTTCTCCTCAGAAATGCGAGTTCAGAACTGCGATATTACCGTTTTGTTTGTTTTTTATTATTCACGCAGCCATAACAAGCTTCCATACTTTCTTAACGCATCTTAAACATAATTGCCGCAAACTGTCTAACAGCTAAAATACAGCATGCTGTTAAATAATACCCAAAAACGACATTTAAAATGGTAGCTATTTTATACGCCAACCTCCTAAAATGACGAGCCCAATTCGTACCGTTTTATATGTTTAAAGTCGGTTCATGATGCTCTTACCCTGATCTGAACACTGCAGAACTTTCTTGGAGCATCGACATCCTTCGGGACAGTCCGAAACAAAGTTATCATCATAATCGTCGTAATGGTCATCATCGTCATCGTCGTCGTCGTCATCAAAATCACCCGCGTCTTGCTGCATGATGTCATGATGCTTGATGAAATCCATGACGTTGATAGGTGTGTATGGTTTGGCGTGACATAACGTCAGCAGGGTGAGGAGTAAAAGTGCCTTCATGGTGCAGCTTTAGTCGTAAACGGTTCAGCCCTGCGAACATGAACACAAGCGCTTTGTCAAGTTGTTCACATTTTGGCATGCAAATGTTTCGTTGTTTGGTATGTTTCAGTATGGATCCCGCGGCTCCTGATTGGATAGTTAGTTAGCATCACAGTGAAATGGGCCAATAGGAATTGGTCATTCTTGCTGTATGACTTACTTTACAATAACTATCAGTAGTCACGCAATATTTTGGGCATTGTTTGATAGTCCCTCTAGGTTCACAATGTTGAATCTGATTCAGTTCAGTAGCATTCATTATTAAGAGGGCAAAATGTTAATGGCTGCTGTAATTGTTTGCAAAAGAACCAGCTGCACTCGAACAATTGTTTATTGAGCAATCTTGTTTATGGACGCCTTAGTCATCAACGAATGAGAAGGTGGCTCACAGTTTAAAGACATTTCTGACTTAATACCAAATCAAACTCATCATTTGGTATGATTTATTCGTTTAAAAAAAAAACATTTTATTATTTAAAATAGAAAAGAGACTTAAGACTTCCCCTTTAGTAATGAATAAAAAACACAAATATTTGTTGTAAATTAATTTATAGATCTATTCTTAATCGTTTACGATGCTGAGGAGCCCAATGACTTTCTCTAAACAGGAACAAGAGACAGTTGCATGTTACTGCTTACAGAATTTATCTGTCCATGTTCAACCGCAGCACTTTTAAATGACTTTGCACATCCTCGATTCGTATAATGATATGTTGTCTGGTTTACTCAAACATTTTTTTGAATGGTGCAATCGCTCTTCCATAATCTAGAACCAGATAAAAACAGCATACCTGACGAATCTGTGTAATCCTGCTTCAAGTAAGCCTCCAGGGGTGAGATCAGTATTGCCGTCAGGATTCGTTGAGGCACAGGTCCTTAAACGCAGCGTGCACGAAAGCCCGAAAGGTGGAGATCACGCTCGTCAAAGCATGAGACCCTTGAATGAATGGGGATGGAAAAGATGCTGCTGGATCAAGGAGCAGATTCAGAATAAGGGGTAGGAACTCTACGCAGCTCTGCTGGATGCTTAACTAGCACTGAACACTCATTGTTACCGGCCGTATGTTTCTCATCAGCACTTGAAACCGGGCCAATTCTGTACGCCTGAAATTTTCAATGGCCAGTCTGGGATGTACTGACTCTTTACATCGCCAATGGGTGGTCCTTATTTTATCATTACTTTTGACGTCTTGAAATATTTCAGAGTGCATAATATTGCATAATTTGTGGGGGGGTTCTATTTTTGGATAAAACACTTAATCTTGTGATGTAATGGCTTGATTGTGATACGAAACGGTAGATGAAAAGTTTAAACTGAGAAGTACAAATAAAATACATCAACTTAAATTCTGCTTTACTTGAGACGAATCCAAACAGATTATATAGAATGATCGATTGATTCAAGAATTGCCCGAAAAAGCAATAATTCACTTTTTAGGAAGGGAAACGCTTGTTATCAGGACTAAATCATTGTTGAATCGGTGGAACTGGTAGAAAATCTTGTAATTCCTAAGTCAAGGGGGACCTTTAATCTCAACCTAAATGTGGGATAATAACTTTTCCAGACTTTACGGTGCTGTTTGCTTACAGCAGCACAAAACGCGACCCCTCTCTGTTCACGGGGCAGTACTGGTGGCGCCACATATACTTGGTTTTGGCTGGGGGTTTAGAGATGATGGAAGTTCCTATGTCTCATGGTTTCTCTGTCATTCTCCTGAGTCTCACTGGCCGGCATTCCTTCCGAAATGATAACCAACCTCAAACCAATAAATGTTTGTGGTATGTCAAGTTGGTGCCGTAAATTAAAAAGATGTAGATACTGTTACGTACTCTACATGTGAGGGTGAACCGGTTCAGGGAAGGTAGTAATGCGTGCTTGCATGTTTCAGAAAGAGTGATGAAATACCAATGATTGCATTCTGATTAGTTGTCTATCACGTTGGAAATATCTCAACCTCGTTTTTTTTTTCTTATGCCACTTACGTCATCTGGCAGTGAAACTGTGTGCCCATGGCTTATTTTATCTAGATATATTGGTTAAGGATACAGAAAGATCTCCTTCAATCTTTCTGTGATTCTTTTGTCATCTCATTGTCTCAACGCTTGAGATACGTTGGCGCTTTTCCACAGATTTGCTCGTCCTCTAAATATAGAGCAAGATGTAACTGTACCCAGACACGAGGAGGGGGTGATTCAGCTGTTGATTATTTACCCCTCAAAATAAGATTGAATAAAAGCCATGTGACTAGTACTTGAGTCATGGATAGCTTCACGGAAAGCTTCTGAGATGATTCCCCTTCCAGGCTTCTTCTTTTTTTTTTTTATTGTTTATTCTTTCCCCTCATTTTAGTTGCAGCCTGAAATCAGTGAAACCCCAGTTCAACCTCAAGAGGTATTTTTCAGTAATCGTCCACATTTCGCTGGCGATGATGGAGTGAGAATTTGGAATCTTAGAAGAATCTTGAAAGGAGCGGAAGACTATGATGTCATAGTCAGATCATTAATGCGTTTCGGTCTGCGGTGATTACCTCAGGACTTCTGTTGAGCACAGATGTTTGGAGAGTGCTGGAAAAAGTGCTGTTTTATGCACAGATATTCGGCGAAAGAAACACAATAGGCATTTTAGGAAATCTATTTATGTGATCGTTTAATTTAACACCCGCATTTGGGTAAAATAAGTGATTACGTGAAAAGAAAAATACATTTGGTTTTCCCACTCAATTCTACACTAGGCAAATACAAAACCTGAACCATGTAGATATCTTTTAATTATGCATCACAGTTCTCTCAGTAGTAAACGTGCTTTTTTTGGTCCTGACTTAGTAAAAAAAAAAATCCATTATGTAAGCAGGTTGATTTTGGCTGCGCTCTTTTATAAACACTTAAGAAAAGCCATGCATTCTGTTTTTCTTCACTACGACAGACAAACTTAATACTGTTATGACAAGAATAAGATACATCTCAACACAGAATACAGAGTTAAAGTCTGCTACTTTTTTCCTCTTGAGCTATTATACAGTTGATTCACGCGTCTTACCAAGACACGTCTAGACAAGCGTGAACGACAGCGCTCTGTTATGAGCCTTGAGGTGGTGATCGAGTTCAGTCTTATCTGACTCATAAATGAAAGTTTATAAAAGGAAAGACTGAAAATAAACATGCCAATTACAGATCCAATGCAATTTTTGGGACAAAACGATCATTACCGTTATCATTTTACCATTACTGTTGTCATAACTGCGCAGGAATCAACTTTAGTTTTATATTTATGGTCTTTAGTGGTTTATAAGAATAGAACACAAGATTGCAGTTACTTGATCCTCTGAGGCTTTAAAACAACACTAGAGTAGGAGCGGACGCACGAGAAAGCAGTGGGTGGGATTTTCCGGGGGTCAAGGAAATTATTCTCAAGGCGAAGAGCGACTAGATGAGAGTCATTCTCGTTCAAGGGGTCACAGATGGCATCTTCTGAAATGTGCCTGTTGGATAAAAAAACACTCAGGATCTTAAAGATCTCCATACATCATTAAAAATCTCTTGTATCTGGAATTGGGGAGCATCAATACCAAATTTGTGTACTTACACTGATAGTTAGGTGCTTCTGCTTTTCTATATCTTGCTTCAAATCAGTTTTGAAAATAATTTCACACAAAACTTTTTTTGACAAGATCTAATCTTCCCTATAATAGCTGGCCAGTGTCTGATAGCACAGATAATTATATTTATTGGCCAATACTGACTATTGTAGACCCTTAATCTTAATTTAGTTTCATGTTTTTTTTTTTGGATTATTTGTTTTAACCATAAACCTTAAATGGATAGTTTACCCAAAAATAAAAATTACTCCATGATTTAGGCCATGTCCACACTAATACGTTTTTGTTTGAAAACACATCTTTTTCTCTCCATTTTGGCCTTCCGTCCACACCGAGACAGCGTTTTTGTCAAGGAATACGGAGCTTTTTGAAAACGCTCTCCAAAGCGGATAAATGTGAAAACGCCGTTTTCACGTCAGGAACGTAAGCGTTTTCAGTCATTTCAGCGTAGATGATCAACTCTTCAGAAACGGTTGAAAACGATAGTGTGGACGCGGAGCGTTTTAATCTATCCTGAGTGTATATGTCTTTATTCTTTCAGACAAATACAGTTGGACAAGCTTTATAGTGGCAGTGAATTCAATTCAGTTTAATTCAAGTTTATTTATATTTATATTTACGATATGAATCGTTGCAAAGCAGCTTTACAGGAAATTAAGTTCCTACAGTATGTTTATATATTGTAGAAAGTTTATATATTTAACTATATATTTATAAAATTTGGTGCCATTTGGTGAATGGCGACTAATATTCAGTAGTCCAATAGAAGTCCATCCATCTATTATAAAAAGCTCTAAACAAAAATACTAAAGCATTTGACTATTAGCAAAGAAGAGCTTTGTTTCTTTTGCAGTAAACAAAGCTTGGTTCTCATAAGTCTAAACTTAGACTCTAAACTCGCGCCAGAGCTTACGCTACACCACTCTCTCGGGAACATAAGTATGGCCGTTGTAGCAGAAGCTAGAGATTATAGTTTTAAATATAGATATTTCTCTTTCACGAGTGTATCCTATCACTTAAGGTGGCCTGTATTTACCCCCTGACGCCTTTTTAATATGGATGGATGCACTTTATTGGAGTTCTTTTGGCTTGAAAGATTCAGGACGCTTTAAAAATAACTGAGGGAAAAAAACATGGCTTGAAGGGGAGTAATTTATGAGGTAATCTTCATTTTTGGATGAATTATCCCTTTGAATTTAAAACAATCATACGGCAGTTGGAAAGGAACATAAACTTCTTTTTTAAGATATGTAAATTGTGTTTAAATCTAAGATAGTACACTGCATTGCGTCAGAGGAAATTATGACAAACTCATTCATCTTTGTAGGAGGCAGAGTGTACCTTATTTTGTTGTTGTTAAGTCGTAGGAAATGTAGCGTTGCCATCTCATTAACTCCCATTGGAATAGATGTAAGCTGGTTATGGTCTAGACAGAGTTCGGTCATAGTGTTGAAGGTGCCAAAGAAGGACTCGGGCTCAATTGCGTCACCGTCCAGCTTGTTGTAAGAGAGGTAGAGGTACTCCAGGCCAGGCTCCATGTGTGCGAACACGTATCCTGGAATGCGTTCGATCTGATTCCCAGCCAGCACCAGGTGAACCAGGGACTTCGGCAGGAAGGATGGAACCAGGTAGAAGTTGTTGTGCGAGAGATCTAGAGATTCCAGGTTCCTTTTAGATACAGTGAGAAAAGGCTAAGTGTTCATGTGTTTTAAAAACAGGTGGAAAATTCAACTTTTTCAACTCTTTTCAGTTCTTCCTCTACTCTAGCACTCTAGCATTTAATCTTTCGGTGCAAATACAGATTTTCTAACCGCCATCAGTTTATTGGAAACAAATGTCTGCGATTTCAATTAAATTTTTTTATGAAACAGAGCAATATTTGGTTAAACAGTGCTTTCATTGTTGACCTTCACGAGGACACACACCTGTGATTAATCCAGGCTAAAGGTGCAATGCTTGACTCATCTAATTTATTATGTCTTAGCACAACGACGTTGATGTTTGTGGTGTGGTTGAATGCCGTTTCAGAGATGTCTTCGATCAGATTGTTTTCGAGGTACAACTCCTAAATGTCAGAAAGAGTGTGAGGTAAATCATTAAATAAAATAAACAGAAACTGTTGTTACTTGACAATGCAATTACATCTGTCTTGAGCAGTTTCAAATTACTCTGTGGTAAAGTCGTGGGGTTGGTTTGCCATAATTGCTGTTTAAGTGCCACTGGTTTCCCACAGGTACTGTAAAACCAGCGCTGGTTTTATAGCCCACAAACTTGTATGCAATTAAATGAACAAGATTGTTTGACAGCAGTGTTGATGTTCCTTCGAAACTCACCAGCAGAGATGCAGGTAGGCCCTGAGGAACGGTACGGAAATGGTTTCTGCCCAAGCGAAGGTAAGACAGCTCTTTGAGGGGGCTAAAGGCCTGTGGATTCACGTTACCTTCACTGAGCAAGTTCCCCTCCATTTCCAAAGTAACCAGACTGCCTAGACCTTCCAGGAAATATGAAGCAGTGCTTTCATAGTGCAGCATTAGGTGAGGAACATTTCATGCTAGTTGATTAAATGTCAGCGTTTTATCGATGTTTTAATTATTCCAACCTTTTATACATGGCGATTTTGCGTAAGCGTTTTACCTTCAAAGCTGTTTTCTTCAATTTCTTTTAGATTGTTCTCGTTTATCTTGAGCTCCTGGAGTGTTGATGGGAGCTCAGAGGGAATTTGTTCCAGAAGGTTTCCATCCATGTACAGGCGAGACAGGAATTTAAGACTCTTAGAAAGAAAGTTACATAAAAATCACGTCATTAATCTTAAGGTGCGAAAGTAAAGGTCACATAAAATATGCTTTTGAATCCTTCACTGAAGGTTTTCCACTTTCTGGCAATGCTTTGGATGCTTATCTTCTGTTAGTGACAGGTATCCATATGGGGAATCCATTACTGTAATGTATATCTGATCGTATTCTATATTATTCGATATTTGCCATTTGTTCAGATCATGGGCATATTTCTACTGGTTCGAGCCCAGCGAAAATAGCAAAGACTAGCATAGCATACCCTCTGTTGTTTCTCTTGAACACATGCCATGGAATTTTGTTTTTACTTGAAAGTCTGTACAAAAAAACGCATGACTACAAGTGTCAGGTACAAGTTGGTATAGTGTATCAGAGTAGGATTTGTGACTTCTGTAAAAGCCATATGGCTAAGAACAGAGCAAAATGTTGGAGCTCAGCACTGTTAGGTTTGCAGATGGTACTGTTTTCGCAAGGCTTTTAAACATTTGCTTCTCGAATTCAGCTGGAAGACATGAAGTAATTCATATGAATATCTGAACAAAAGGGGAAAAGGATTTGTAAGTATTCTCAATTGCCAGAATGCTGCATGATCCTTAAAAAAAAATCTCTGTACATGTCAGTCTGAGTAAATTTACACTCAGGATGTGGGTCCATTTCATGTGGACAGTCACATTATTTACATCTGTCTATGCTACGAAGACTTTAAGAAATTCCAACAACAGCCCTGTTCGGCAGCATTGGGGATCACATCAAGACTTCATTCACATGTTTTGGAGGCCTCCAAGATCTTTTCATACAAAGCCTAATGCAATTAACTAGCAAGAACATGTAGAGTATTTGCCCCATTTTTTTCCACCACAGCCATCACACATCACGTGTGATTGTAAAAAAACGTGCAAAGCACGAATGTTTTGCCATCTGAGCAATTGCAAATGCGAGTAGAAAAAAAGCAAGAAAATTGGGTGGCCACAATGTTTCTCTTGCCAGAAGGATGTTTATGTGTTCTTTATTTGCAGAATACGGTAAACTAGTATTTTTAACTTACTTTAAATGCTTGTGGGTCTATGCCAGATGACACGATCTTGTTTTTCCCAAAGTCTATCCACTCTAAGTTGGGAATGCCATTGAATGCTCCGGCAGGGATGGTTTTGATTTCATTGCCTGTAATTTCATAATGCATGACAAGTTATCAAAATTAGCCTCATTGGGATCTGTATACATGGACGTGGACTGTGTAAATACTGGTGTATGTGCTGATTTAGAATTTTAATTTCTTGCATGTGTCTTAGTTAAGTGATATAAGCTCTATTGCAGCGCATGGATGTCTTTACGACCTGTGAAGGGGTTATGCA
The DNA here is from genome assembly GCA_032361165.1 of Enteromius paludinosus. NCBI lineage: Eukaryota > Metazoa > Chordata > Actinopteri > Cypriniformes > Cyprinidae > Enteromius > Enteromius paludinosus. The sequence continues at coordinate 2,766,835 of JAUMHQ010000087.1, forward strand.
GGGATGCGCCCTTCCTCACCCTGTAGGCTGAGTGATTTGAGTTCAGGGATGGACAGCGGAGGTATACCTATCAGTTTAGCGTTTTCACAGGTGACAGTGACGTCAGAGATCGAACAACCTGGAGGCAGGAATGTGGTAACCATCTCCGAATCCTCCTCTGGTTCAGGTCCTTCCTCTCCAGGTTCATGGTCCTCCTCGTCTGGTTCGGTTGGCTCTTGAAGAGCTAAGAGTGGAGGAGAGTGCGCTGCTCTCGTTGGTGGAACTGGTGGCATTTGGAAAACGTCCCCCCTCAACCAAACCATGTCCTCATCTTCAGTGGCCTCATCTCCACGGAGTCCTTCCTGCGCACGTTCGGCGGCTTCTTCCAGAGTTCTCATCATCTCTCTTTGCTCCATCTCCAACCTACGAGCCCGGTCCTCTTCAGCCCTCCGCTGTTCTTCCATCCTTTTTTTCCTTTCTTCCGCCGCTGCTCTCTCCTCTTCCTCCTCTCGTAGCCTTCTTAGCTCCTCCTCTTTTTCTCTTGCTTCTTTCGCTTCTTTTAATTTCCTCTGTCTCTCAGCTTCTTCTTTCTTTTGCTTCTTCCTCTGCTTACGTTCAGCGTCTTTTTTGCGAATCCGTTCCTCTTCGTCCTTTTTTAGTGTTTCTTTCTTATCTCTTTGAGATATTTCGGTATAGGGATCGCCGAGATCATTGGAAGAAGGTTGGTCACCGGAAAACTCAGGGGCATCGACAACTGAGAATGTGACAATTTTGAGTTTATAAGACAAGGAGAAATCAAACATCAGTTTATTTCTAAATATATAATAGCAGTTCTAATGCCATACTTTGGTATGACTTCAACTGTTTTTCCAAACCTGGGTCGATGCAAATTGGGCAGCACTCTCCGATTGGTTGAAATTTGAGTTTGCACCGCAATAGTGTGGGACACACTATTTGGTCGCAGACCACCTCACCGCTGGAACACAGGCAATTCACGCATGGCTTTGGAGACCACACCGTTTTATCGTACATGATGATGCCTCGAAATACACAGTGCTCTGATTTTGCTGGAATAGTTAGAATAGAAAATGTACAAATTTGATAAATATACAGCCTTTCAGGAGCAGTTTTTTTAAAAATAGGCTAATTTTCTCTCCTAGAGTTAAACAGTTGAGTTTTACCATTTTTGAATCCATTCATCCATCCAATCCGGGTCTGGTGGTTGCACTTTTAAATGTAGCTTAGCATAGATCATTGAATCCGATTAGACCGTTAGCGGCACCCTCAAAAAGTACCAAAGAGTTCCAATATTTTTCTTATTTAAAACTTCTGTAGTTATTTTGTGTACTAAGTGGACGGAAAAATCAAACGTCAAAAGTCTTACTAATTGAATGACATGTGCGATGAAATGTTGCAATTAAATCATTACAAAGATCAGTTCAGAGCAATAAATTGGTCTGATTTGATTTTGGTTTTATTACGATACCTTGAAAATGTCTCAAGGCTGCCACTTTCTATGTTGATTCGATTCAATTATATTAAAATAATGATTAAAACGTAACGAAAATGACTCAAATAGACAAAACGAAAGCCAGGGTTGATTTTGGAAACTAATATGTGTTGATGTTGGCATGCAGTACAGATAATGTAGATGTTAAAGTGATAGATAGATGTGGATTATCGCAAAACTGTTTTCCACTTGGCATACATGTATCTTTTCTACATCTACATTCTTGTGTAGAGAGATCTTGGTAGTAAATGGTGTCCGCATGCTAGCAATACAGTAGTAAAATAAGTTTGCTGGGAAGTAGTGTTCAGATCTGACTCTAATGTGAAAGACACTGACAGTGTGTTGATTTTTCACCAGTGAAAGCGGATGTTTGTGTTTTTTGAGAATTGCAGGTTCACACTGTCACATGTTGCCAGTGTATAATCATGTGGTCAGTGTACAGAACTGACCGTTACCACCTTGGGCAGAATGGTCATGTACTATATCATATAAACGAACCAATGCGATCCTAAGCTACAATGCATGTTGAAGACTCTCAATGTATACTTATGCCTTTATGCATTCACAAAATCTACTGATCTTGTTATGCTTATACTAGCAACATTTCACTTTTAATGTTAAAAAAACTCTGTTTTAACAGTAAAAGATATCATCAGCCAGTCATTATTCACCTTTTTGTTCAGTATATATAATGAATAGTTTCTAAACTGAGAAACGACTTTAACTTTATTTGCACTGACCTGCAGGCACTTTGTAGTTTGGCTTTGGCTCCGTCGTGTTCTTGTAAGACTCACTAAAAATAGATCCGTCTTGTCCATTGCTTTCTGCTGCGGTATTAGGCGTCTGTTTTCTTGCTCGTTTTGGTCCGGCACCTCGTCTTCTACCTCGTGCCAAGGGACGTCTCTGATCTTCTGCGAGGCTGAAGGTCAGACAGGCGAGGAGTGACAGTGCCAGGATCAGGTTTAGTCTCATGGCTGAAACCTGTGGGATAAAACAGAGGCTTTTCTGCCGTACGTGTTCCTCATATAACTCTGTTAATGTATACTGTCAGCATACACATTTCCATAATGATAAGTTACGGCACCACAGGTGATCCAGCCTTTTAACAGCTTGACCCTGGAGAGCCAGACAGCTTTGATGGAATAGTAGCCTGTAACACCTTTACTGTAAGAGTAAAGAGTAAAACTGTTATTTGGGGAGTGTGATGGTGGTGTTTAGAGGACTGCAGGAGGTTTTAAGTATTACGTTCAAATGTAACAATCATAGCACAACTCTTAGTAAGAACAGACTTGGTCTTGATGATATTAATACTATCAGGCAGGAACTAAAGCTCGTTTGTGCAAGTTGTTTTTTTTTGTTTTATTTTGTATAAATGTTTGGATCAACATCACTGACTCCAGATATTCCAATGCGCCACATTAAATGATCCAAAACATTCCAATGAAGCCATATGTGCGCACACATTGCTATTCCTTAGGTTTTATTAATAGTGTTTATGGTCAATTCGGTCCGTTTAGTTTGTTGCAGCCACAATTCAGCTCGTAAAAACAGTCATTTAGAACTTAAATATAATTTGCAAGACTTGGCGGATCCAAAAAGGTTTTGGATGATGTAGCAGCACTCAAATCATTCAATATGCAGAATGGTAATTGAATCTCTTTAAGCTGTTTTCTGAGTTGTGAACAAAGTGTAAGTTTAAATTTCAATTGCTATTGGAGTGGAGTAGTTTCAAATATATATATATATATAAGTTGGAGTTGCAAACAAATTATTACATTTAGAATGATAGCTTACCCAAATATGATGAATGTGTCTTGTATTACTCAACCTCATGTCGTTCCAAACCCTTTGTTCATCTTTGGAATATGAATTATGAAGAATTTTATGATCATTTTCCGAGAGCTTTTTGACCCTGCATACAAAGCAGCACAACTGACACATTCGAGGCCCGTAAAGGTAGTAAGGATATTGTCAAAATAGTCCATTTGAGATCAGTGCTTCAACTAGAATTTTTTTGAAACGACGCAAATATTTTTGCGTGCAAAGAAAAAACTTGATGCAACTATTTATTTTCTTCCGTCTCTTCAAAAGTGTTCGTACACAAGGGTGAGTAATTAAAAACAGAACTTTCATATTTGGGTGTATTATTCCTTTAAATTTATCAGCTATTAGTTTAAGTCTAAATTTAATGAGAAAATTTTCAGAAATTATTCAAATCTGATTATTTGGGTGAATTGTTTTTTAAATATATCACTTCATCACGCCTCCTGTTCCAGAGTATTTTTCCTTTACATGCTGGAGAATCTATATTTTTGTACAGATCTGTTACTTGCATCACAAAGTTGAAATATCTTGCAGAAAAACAGCCAAGCCAGACAAGGAAAAGTTGACGACACCGGTTTCCTTGACTTACAGTAATGGGAAACGAGAATAAAATCAACAGCTGAGCAATGCTGATATGAGTGCAAGGGGGCGTCTACAAGCGTCAATCTGACCCTGAGGCAAAGTCATACGGTTAGCATTAAATCAGAACTGTGGTGAGATGAAGCAAGAAAAAGAAAAAAACACCCCAGAAATGTAGACGCGGGGGGAAAACGTTTTAATTAAGCTGTTTAGGATGACCAGGCTCGGATGGAAAGAAACTATAAAACTAACAGCTTAGACAGAGAAACGAGAGGGCTGAAATATACTGCAGTGAGTAAAAACATCCTAGCGGGGCGTGCATGATATGGGGTCCCCCTCTCTCAACGCTGTAATGAAAACCAGTTACAGTAAAGCACTAAGCACTTTTACAGTCCTGCAGCTGTACGCTAGTGCTTCAGCGATGAAACAGACCTATTTCTGAAGACATTTGTCGTCACTCCAGCTGCAAACGTCTCGTTGTTTAGCGAAGAAGTTCCAAACTGCATGCAATAAGAAGTTTTAATCTATAAGCCCCCGTAAAAATGTGACATGCACCCGGCAGATGGAAAAAGAGAACAATTAGTGTTTCACAAAAAAGTGGTTTACGACATTACTGAGGGTGAGAGCTGAAAGAGAGGAAAGAGTCGTTTGTACATTACCACTGGTTTCGGGCGGTTTTGTGAGGCCAAATATTTCCGCTCTTTCCCCAAAAGCTGTGGGATTTGCCAGCAACGCAAGAAGTGTGTGTGCGTCTGCTCCGCAGCAAGAACGCTGATAAATGTCAAAAACAGACAGGGGCTGCTCTAGCGTTTAGTCGGGACTCGCTCGGGCAGAACTTCTTCAGTTCTGTCTCTGAACGTTTCAGGCAAGTGAGGGTCGTGACAAGATACTGCCTCTCTCAGGCGAAAGAACTTGGTGATTTTGTGCGCCCTAATTACTAGGCTACGAAGGGCACTGTACTCAAACAAAGAGGTGGCATGTGGCTTGTCATTAACGTCTCTGTAAAAACATTGTGTAAGTGCAGAAAATGAGCTGTTAATGCACACAGTGTGGCTTGAATAAGCTGATCAGAGGACGTCTACTCTGGACTGCTTTTTAAGCTTTTTTGGACGGGTCTTCAAGTCAGCCCCCTACTGCCCAATAAGACGGCCCCATCTCCCATTTCCAGAGGGTGGGCATGCTGAGCCAAGAAGAAAGATCTCAGTTTTCTCATCTTTCGGATTCGTATGCGAAGGGGTCGTGGTCAAGCAGTCGTGTGCTATAATTACATCGGTATGCTCACACGTTGTCTATTATTCCTCATAACGCCTCAAACTCTTGAAGGATATATCAAGGCAGTCAGTATCAGTATTATATATGGTTCAAAAACAGAAGCTGATAACAAAACCAGCTTAAGTTTTAGACGAAATTTAGTTTGTATATCCTTCCTCCGCCAAGGAAAATATTTCCAAAGGGAAGCTAATCATGCTTTGCGTGACCTAACTGTTGCGTAATAACATTTATAAATATTTGGCCGACCGTGAAGACTGTATTCCGGACTAGCTAGTGCAGTTGTACTGTTAGAAATATTAAACGCTCATCAAAGATATGCCATTGTTATTTTAGTCACAGTAGCGTTTTAGATTTTAGAAAGTGTTTGTTGTTGTGACTAGAAGGTTTGATTCATTGTCTAGTTATTTTGCAAATCTTTGCCAATTAGATTTATCCTGATATTGAAGTATTTACTTTAAATTAGTGCAAATACTGAAATTTTCTGTAAATAACCTTGCAAACACTCCATGCTTTTTGCTCTCGGGTTGAGCGCGGACAAACTCGTTGATGAACAGATGAGTTTTTCGACATTTTCCAGAGCCTTCAGAATTAAACAACCTCCAGATTTTCGGAGATGCTAAATTGCAAACACATCCAGCCTTAGATTAAAGCCGACATCACTCTTACGCGACTAAATGTGTTGAAGTTCCCCGCAACATCTCATCCAGTACAACGGGCATCATTTTGAACAGTTTACAAATGGTTTTACAGCCTCGTCCCTGTCTGTCCTTAGCGACAGAACTGTAAACAGATAGGTTTTATGGGACGTAGATCAAAAGAGAGTTTAACTGTAGCGTGAAATGAATGGTGTAAGATGTTTCAGCACCGTAGGATGTTTTGACTTGCCATCAGGTAATGACCGGAGCTTAGTGACTCAACCAGCTGGAATGAACAGCTGCGACTGTTCACTGTTTGAATGACTGTGCGTGAACTTTCTATATACATGTTCCTTGTCTTAATTGGGCATGATTCATTGGTGTACACGAATCCAAAGGAAAAATACCATCTTCAGTGTTTTTCTTCAAAATAAACGGTACTTGCTCCGCCTCCGAAATGGCTTTCCTTTCCGGATGACGCCAGCGAGTCAGTCCCATCCTTTCAAAATACCTGTTCTACAGAAACCCCTCTTCGACATCAAGTCCCTCCCTACATACTCTTTTCATGGAAGTAACATTGATTTCTCACACACTTACTGTTCACGTCTTAAGTTACGAGGATCTGACGTTCTTCTAGTTCCGTGTGGTTGTCGACCCAACCAACATGACGTTCTTTCCTTAAACTCACCAGTGTGTCTTTCCACAGATGAAGTCCATTGGTTAGAATGGTCTGTATAATATCACGGGCCATTTGAGATGTACTTTGAGACCCAGAAGACTTTTTCTCACACATGCCTTGCACCATGATAATGTCTCTCAAAAGGCTGGACTGTGTTTTTCGTTGCGTTCAGACATCTCTTTCCACTGCGGTAATGTCGGTTTGCTTCAGCATCTGGTTCAGTATATTTCCTTATGGAACTTTTAACATAATGGAAGATTTTATGCTGTGCCAGAGAGCTTAAGCACTCAGCAGTGGCATGTGTGTAGTCAGCGGTTTTGTGTTTCTCCCCTTTTAGCTGGGTACCTCAAAATCGCCCTCAGGGCATTTTAGATCAACAATTCGGTTTCAGGTCGATCTGTCGTTAACAAACCTTGGTGTAAATGAAATAATGATTTAATCAGTGCTACCTGTGCATTTAATATGCAACTCGAGTGTTTCCGAAAATGTACTTGGAGTCTGAGACTTTTCTGATTTCTCTGGGAAAGTTTTTTAACGATCCAACACTGGCTAGACTCGCCTCTGAACAAGCACGGAGGCTCTGGTTGTCCTGTCTGGAGTTTTAATAACTGTTGACAGGGATCCGTGAGGAGTATAACATGTCGCTCCAGGATCAGACAATAGAGGTAGAGAGTTCAAATAATGGTTGGGTTGTGTTACGGATGCTAAATTAATGGCTTAGTACAAGGAAGCCTTGAAGCCTTTGGTCAGACCTCTGTCACGTTTACAGAAAAATAGTGGTGTTTTTTAAATAAGTGTTAAATAGTTTAGATTAGCAAATTGACAGAAAGTCAATTTATGACACAATGTTAATTTTGGGGTTGAGTAACCCTTTAATGATATGCTAGTTTTCCCCAAACAGATTTAAAATCTTCCATGCAAAAAAAAAAAGCACAAATATTTGTGCGCACAGAGCAAGATTTGTAACAGCACAAGTGCCCATTTATAGAAACACATTTGAACAAAATGAATTAAACCTGTGCCAAAAGTGTGCTGGAAATAAACTGGAAAGAATACAGTCATTGTGAGTAAATACTAATGACATAACTCACTGACCGACCTGAATCAGTGTGTACATGCAAAAATAAACATTTGCACAAATGTAAATGCCTCGCTCTAAAAACGAAACGGTGTTTAGTCTTCACGGGGTCGCGAGGAGCATCACAATCACAAATTCAAACAGGTTTCGAGACGCTCTTTTAGAGAAAGTCTCAGTGTTTACCAGAGGAAACGTCAAGCTAATGGTGTAACTGACAGCATTTCCCAACTGTGCAATGTGGGAACTGGGAAAAAATTCTGGAAAGTTCTGATGTCCAATGGGAAAGTCTGATGGGTTTGTCTAAGGCTTTTGTGACGTCTTTGTTAGCTGATTGTGGGAACATGGTGTGAATCATCAGTAGTTTTTAACTACCTAGTTAAAATGCAGTCAAATGATTACATAATTACTTATTAAAACACATACTGAATATCTGTAATTAAGGGACGGGAGGGAAGTAAGGGTATAATTTCTAACTGTATTTTGTGGTTTCTGCACAAGACAGAGAGATGGAAAAGTTTTTTCTACTTTTATTTTATTATTTGCTGTCAGTATTAAATGGTCCTGTGTATTCAATCTTCTCTTCTGTGGTTCAAAGTCCTGAAGACATGACTATTAAAGGTCTGTTACTCAACTAATTATTAAAAAACACTTGATGTATTAAAGGAACGGTGCACTTAAATTCAGCGTATTCCATTGGATCTTCTAGATTATTTCTCAGTACCATTGACTTAAATCTAATCTGTGCACTAGTTGATCTAATTTATGTTAATTCAGTTTTCAAGTTTAAATTACTTTCTTAATGATTCGGTCACAACAGCTCACAGCGGTGAAAAATTATCAATGAAAAATGACTTTTGGGGGTCTGTTTCTTACATAAAAGCATCATATTACTTAAGAAGACTTTTGAATTGGAATGGATTCATTTAGCAGATGCTTTTATCCAAGGCCACTTACAAAAGAAGAATAACAGCAATTTGTCAAAAGTGTATACTGTTTTTGAGACCTTTATTTTGCTTTTTGGTGAATTTGGAGACTAAAGTGCTAGCTCACTTTGACTGTGTTTGAATATTTCATCATGTGCCTCCCAAGACGTTGTCATTTCGTGTCACAGGACAGAAAGTCAAAACATGGGGGGAATCAATCATAGCATCATTAGTAATTTATTCCTGACATCAAAGCTCTGCACAGATGTCAGGAACAAATCTCTAATATGTACATTTCTCCACATATTTTGTTCGTAAGTGTCTTGTTATCGGATGATGTTTTGGAACCAGGTTGCCGTGTGGCAGATGAAATCTGTTGGGTTTTGGATCCCTTTAACACACAAGTGGTTTGTTTGGCAGGAGAAGTACCCAGACGTGGTCAGCCTTCCAGAGGGATGCCGATCTGAGCTCATGATTATTAGAAGTCCTCAACTTCAAGGGTAGGTTGCATCAGCTAAGAAAGTGAAATGGAAACGGCAAGTACGTAACTTCTGCTGTTTTCCATCTGTTGATGGCACACGAAATGTGTATTGTGTCTACAAGTTCCTGCATCTTTCTGTGGTGACCACGGCTGATATATCCAGCTTACCTGCTTGAAATATAGAGAGTCAATGGCTGTATGTTTCTCAGGATCTCCATGACTATATTCTGGAAGATCGATGTGTCCATGGAAGGAGTGGTAAAGCCATCGCTTGAGCTTCTGCTGAAAATGCCAGACCAGGGTAAGATTAACTGTAAAAATACTTTGCGTAAGGGATAACGGTTAACTAGCTTATCCTGCTTATTTTTTTATTAGCATGATGTCATCATTTGGCCACTCTACCTTGCATTGGAATAAAAGAGAAACATGAAAATAGTCATGGGAGTGGTTAAATATGATGGAAATCCTAAGAGGCCATGGAATATTTGTTTCTTTTTTGTTTCCTCCTGATCTTTAGTAGAAGTTGTTCTCTGATAGCTACTCAACTTAAGCACTAGGTGGCAGTAAATAACTCATGGGGTATGACTTTTGTCGCGATCACAAGATAAAAATAAATCATTATCACATAAAAAATTTCGTTATGTTGATATGAAGTCATGATAATGAGAAAACAGCTGTTAATTTGAGATGTTGAGAATTTTTGAAAATATATATAAATTTCGCTAAGATAACAAGAAAATTAAGTTTTGAAAAGAAAACTTTCGTTGTGTCAACATCACAAGAATAGTATGTTGTGATCACGAGAAAATTTAAGTCGTTACAATAATAAAACAACTTCTGTCAAGTCGTGAATATGAGAATATTGATTATGGGAATACTTTAGTTTATTTTGAGATCAGTATAAAATTAAAGGAATAGTTCACCCAAAAAAAAAAAAAGAGTTAATTTACATTTTTGGATGAACTATTCCTTTAAGTCATAATCTTGAGAAAACAATGAAAAATGCTACATTTTGTGGTTGTATAATATTTTCTGCGATTGACCAATCAGCATTAAGTATTTTAGAATTTTACACTTGCACATGTCATGATAGTTAAGTGTTTTACAAGGATCTAAAATTTTTGTTTTCAGCTCGGGAGTTTGACACCCAAAAAGTGATGGAAAAGGGCTCCGAGTACTTCCAGAGCCTCCTGCGGGTTCTCGGGGTGGAAGCATCCATCGAGGGCTTGATAAGAACTGTGTGTTTGTGAGAAGCCAAAGAAATAAGCCAACATTCAAGCAGTGAGCTCTTCATGTCTAATCTTTTTATTCGATATAAACACCTGTACAATCACCCGTTAGGAACTACATATTGATGCCACCTGTCAATCTTTTTCTTTTTTTTTTTTTTTTTTTACACATGATATGCCCACACTGTATGGAAATATACATCATTAGACAAGTGCTAGAAAAATAAATAATTTTAAATACAAAATGTTTGACAGCAAAATCCACTTTGTATTGTCAAATAGTTAAATTTTAACATTAGATTCCATCACAGAAACTGTGATCTTCCTTTCTTTTCTCGCTTAATAAGAGAATTAATGTCCTTTCCTACCTACATAGTGATTATAGATCTTTATTTCATTAGAATAACACAACCTCAGACTCTCGTGATATCTCTGGTTCAAAAGGTGAAATATGCTGTTAAAACAAAAGGCAAATACAGCAATGTCTGTTGTGGAGCAAATGCACTTTTCAATCAGTTGCATCATCAACACACGACAGTCAAACAAACGCCGTCGGGTCGGCGACGAAAGCTTTTCGCTCACAGGTAAGGCGTATTAATACTTCTCTTGACACCAGTTCACATTAAGACAAAGGGGAGTGGGAACACAGTTTGGCAATGTTCTTCTGTGTAAAATGCAAACGCTGTTTGCCTGATGGGAACTGCATTGACGACTTTGAGTTAAGCAAGCCGACGCAGTTTGCATCACGCTAAAAAAAAAAAAAAAAAGAGGTAAACGGGAGCGTGAGCACCACTCACGCCACAGTACATTGTAACAATAATATTCCCCATAAAGAAGGCGACCATGAAGTGGCATCTTTAGTGTTAGTTACACCGTTAAATCTGCGCAAACCGTCTTACACTATAGTTGTTTGTACGATCAAACTCGTGTCACGTTAAAGCAACACTAGCGTTTCTGTGGCCTCTACTGCTTCTCTGGAGAGAAAAAACTGTTTGGAAAAACTGCTGGATCATCCTTTTTTTATTGTGCTAGCAAAAACTGGCGTGCTGTCCATCTTTGGTCGGCTTATGAAATATGTCTGGCTCTGCAACCATTTACGGCCATTAAAACCGAAGCCAAATGTAACCGTAGTAGCGTTCGAGCTGCAAGGGATGGATTCCTCTGGTTGTTTTCTGCTCTGGGATTTCAAAACGGATGACGACTCAAAATATCAGCGTCAAGCCCAAGAGACAAAGCCACCATTGACGGACAAACACAGACGATTTTTCATTTCGCAGCAGGAAGAAACGGTGGTGTTTGATGTTTGACTTGCTTCAAAGTAGTAGTTCAACCAAAAAGGTTCCAAAATAAAGCACCACAGGACTTGTGCACTATATTTCACATCTTCTAAAATCATACAAATTTCACCTATGATTGTTCAAAAATGTTGCATTCGTTCACAATACCTGGTCGAAATGAGCTGACGCGCTGCGTAACAACTTAATCAAAACCGATTCGCGATAACATGAGGCTTAGTAAACAATGGACTTGTATTGTTATCGTGAACTACTCTTCAATAAGACACTTCGATTCGTATACAGCAGTAACACCAGCCGAGCGTACGTTACAAAAATACAATTTCAGTAGCGAGCGATATCATTAGGCTTATCTTCTAATTGATTTAATCTATCGTAGGGGTAGTGACGGCGTTAACGCGACCTCATTCGCTAGCATGCAACAGGTCTGTGCTTGTCAGTATAACTCCAGCAACTGTAGCTCGCTGAGGGTCAGTGGTTTGAGGAGCTCTAGGGATGTAGTCGCGCTAAAAACTCAAGTACTAGTCTGTTTTTGAATTCCAAACTGCCTGTACAGCGGCTGCAGACACGGCCAAGCTGACGCACGGTAAACCGTTCATTAGGGAAAAATCGCTGTAAGCCACTTTTGGCACTTGGAAACCACAGTAGCACTGCTGCGTGCGAGAAACACCCAACGGCACTGCACAAAAACACACACATACACACACTCCCTCCATGTCCTTTTTTACAGTCAATGACTGACTCATTCAGGTATTCTGTGCTTTAGGAGACCAGCCCCAATGAGAACATCACCCTCGAAAAAGAAAAACATCAGGTCGCTCTGGCAACAACTGCGAACGCCGACTTCACGTCGCAGGAACTAGACAGACCAGCAAACAAAAACAACTATATTATATCACTATTTCATCTTCACGTCTAGGCGTTTCCCAAGCAGCACTTGTGGAGGCGTCTCATACAGCATGGAAGAGCAGCGTGCACTCCTGCCTTTCCTTGTATAGGCTGGAGGGGGGCGGGGCTTGCGTGCTCCGCAGGTAGTAGTTGACGATTTTGGTGTCCAGCTTGTGCTGGTGAGGGATGCCTTCATACGGTTTGGGGTCCAGGTCCAGGATGGAGACGGAATACGTGAAGCGAGGCTTCTCCAAGTTCAACTGGTGTCTGGAGACAATGCAAACGGAAAAAGCAAAAATGACGGCAAACGTTGAGGAAGATAAGCGATTTTGAAGGAAGAAAACTAACTTACTCCTCATCTTCTTCACAAGGTGCAAACGTGATCATGATTGAGCAGTCTTTGGCGGTCATCGCGACTCTATACTGATGAACCTGGAAAGTAAACATCTGAGAGTTAATTTTTTTTTGGAATAAAGATTCTTAATTGCCTCCAAAATACATCACACGTTCACGCTCGTACCTTCCCAACTGCATATTCTATAGAGCCGTCATCTTCAGCAGGACAGTTTTTCACCGTGCCCATGAATTCATTCTCATTGTAAGGCCCATCTATCTGCAGTCGGTTTCTGGAGACGCAAACAAGTGTTGATTGGATGTGGTTAAAGTGCCTTTAGGCAGGTTTATTCATAAAGATGATGTGGCTTTGCATGGAAATCAACTACAACCATGCTCCACAGGACCACCATGTGGCCGCAGTGCCTCGCAATTCACTAATGTGTCTTTTGCGCCACCTAGTGTCTGTTCAGTCGTATCAAGTCTTGCAATTACAGAAAGAAGTAAATTATAGCTGGACAGGATTCATCAACTGTTCCCGAGTTAATATAAAATGCTTTTAGTGCATAGATCTGACGTATTTGCCCAATATAAACTCTTCTCAGCAGGAACAAAACGTTCTTGCATTGGGGTATCGATCTGATAGATGAGTAACGTAGCACTCAATATCCTAGATTAAAAATTCACCTTTCTTTCGGGAACTCTTCTAGATACTGCTCCACGCGTTTGTACAGAGGGTAGATTCCTTCAATATCCAGGTTATCCAGCATCTGGACTTGGAGGATTTTTGCGAGGACACTGTCTTTAGGAAGGCCGTGGTTGCCTGTGAACATACGAATGAAGTGGTCTCGCTTAACATTTATGACTAACATCATTTTTAATGTGTCATCTGCAATGCAGTTTGTTTTGTTGAACTATGTCAAGCACTTTTGCTCCAGTTCACTCCCACGCATAAAACTTGACTCATCAGTGAAATTATTTCCACTGCACTTGTTTAGCAATACTTTGAAGGGCGTAAAACCACATTTTCCCACTGACGGCTATTTAAAGTCGCTGCTGAAGTCCTCACCGTTGCGGAGCAGGTCTCTTGGGAAGGGACTGGCTTCACAGTGCGGCCTGCTCTCGGACAGGTGCACCTTCCTGGGCTCTCCCGAGCGATTCGAGTCCCCGCCGCTGAGCAGAGCGGAGCAGATGACCTGAATGAACTCGTTCAGGACGGCTTTACCAGGCTGGTGGCCGTTATAGAGGCCGTTACTATGAGGGAAATAAGGCCGAAGGTGCTGAATGAGATCGTTTAATTCGGGTTGCTGCTTGGCATCGTCTTTACAACTAAATATCAACTCTCCACCCTGAGAAAAAAAAAATAAGAAAAGATACAAGAAACGACAATTGTAATTAATTAATTTAAAAATATATATATATATATATAAATATATATTTACACACATACACACACATGTGGTAGTTTGAATATTTGATTTTCTTTTTCCCCCCCAAGTTGGTTTGCTGGTCTTTAGTGGTTTAAACTCGTCATAAATCTAAGTTAGGTTTGTGATCAGCTGGTCAGCACAGCTAGTTTCCAGTTAAAACCTTGCCAAAATCCCTCTAAAAGCAGCCTGACTTGGCTAGGGGACTAGTTAAGACCAGTAAACCAGTCAAAAAAAGAAGTATTGGTACTATGATAGTAGTACTTCCAATAACAATGCAAGACCCATTCGAATCGAGGATGATAAAAGTATAACTATAAATGTTTTAATAGTTCACACCCCGACGATAACAATATTGTTGAAATCACCTTCAGAACTATTTATTTCAACAAATGAATGATAAAAAGCAGCGACAGCCAATCAGAATCCACTAAAAAACGATTATAATTGAACCATTGAAGTCTGCAGACACCAAAACTGCCGAATGTTAAAATAGCTAATATTGTTATTGGTGTGAATTGATTCAAACAGAAGGCCAACGCTGTGTCCGAAATGGCATATTTCCTGAGTTGGCGAGAAATAACAGAATGACCTACTGCCTCTGCCCAAATTTTGCAGTATTGGCCTAATGGATAGGGAGTTAGGCTTCGAGTCCCAGGTCCGGTAGGGATTGTGGGTGGGGTTAGTGAATAACCAGCACTCCCTCCACCCTCAATACCACGACTGAGGTGAGACCCTTGAGCAAGGCACCGTTCCCCCAACTGCTCCCCGGGCGCCGCAGCAATGGCTGCCCACTGCTCCGGGTGTGTGTTTACGTTGTGTGTGTGTGGTTGATCACTTCTCCCTGCTGTGTGTGTACACGTTGGATGGGTTAAATACAGAGCACAAATTCCAAGTATGGGTCACCACACCTGGCCACAAGTCACTTCACTTCAGTATGCAATCGATGTACACTTTACTATCCCATGAGTCCACGGGAGAGGATGTGACACGTGACAACATCATGGCAGATGTAGTACCTATCCTCATTCATACTATATAGAACGTACTGTTTTAACAGTCGCGCAGTACGTTCAAATTCAAATGTATTACCTACTCAAGTAGTATGCGATTTCGGACGCAGCGCAACTGTGAATCAGTGAGCATGACATCATCACTGTCAGTTACATTTCAAATGCTAAACATTTTTGGAAAGTTCCAAAAACCGTTTAAAAGATACAGCTGAGGATGGAATTAATTCAAATTTACCTTAAAGATTTTCAAGTTGTTTTGTGGTTCCTCTAACAGATTCTTCAATGCAACGTACATTCGCTGTTTGCTCCTGGAATACAAGATTTGGAATATGAGTTACTAAAATCTTTGCATCTAATTTTTATTTTGACATGACAAATTATCTGAAATCAAAGCATTCCAGTGACTAAAGCACCAGTACAAGTCCTTCATGCATTATAGATTACAGGGCCGGTCTCACAGTGGTGAGTCACAACTTTTGCGAAAATATTGATGGTGCTCCTTTTTTAAGTGGAAAATTCTTTGCTTTAACACAGGCCAGTGACGCAACCAGTTTGGTGAAGGTCTTTGCCAGAGTCAGTTGGGTTTGTTAACAACATTGGCTAAAGGTCGTATGATATAAATCTAGCTCTGATTTCCTGCATCGAGTGACTGAAGCACTAACTCACCCTGAGAAGAGATCCAGAGGGCAATATCTGCTCAATCGCTTCCACTTCCCGTTGGCTAACTGTAAAGAACACAAGGCGTTATTGTAAACAGCGATGAATCTGATCTCATCTTCTATAGCCAAACCTCACAAAGAATTGATTCTAAGATAACGCAGAGTGCACGCAGACGGCAGGATGTTTACACTACACCGCACCATCCTCTTTTTTTTTATTTAAAGCAGAAGTTTGATAAATCTGGCTTCACTTCAATAAAAGTTTGGCAACGGCTAGATTTTCGATTGGTACTTGCCTTATAATGCTGATGCATGCAGAATCTGCAAACTTTGCGCTTGCATTCCTTGGTTATGTGCCTCGAAAAGGGTAGAAATCCACATTTTGGCTGAGGAGGGAAAGGGAGAAATATGTGATCGTATCTCTGCATCTTGGGTTACACAATGAAGTGTTGTGAATAAGCTTTATGTAAAGACGTTTAGTTGTTTTTACGAACACAAACGAGCCTTTCAGATCAGATTCACACCACCTTCCTCTGTTTGTTTGACTGACCACGTGATTAAAATTCCACACAAATAGATTCAACGAGTCATTCAGCTACTGTGGTCTACTTCCCCCAAGAACAAACCTTCGTACTAACCCCTTTGTTATGATCCGACCCAAGAGCGTTTACACCTTAACACCACGAAGATACAGAAAAACTATTAACAACTGTCAGCAAGTTTGTCAATGACCAAACATGCTTAGACATGTGACACCAAAGTCAACGCTTTCTTGGAACGCTTACATAGTTTCGCAAGTCAGTGTTTTGGAAACATGGGTATAACTGTTCAGTTGAGAAAGTCTAATGCACATTTCTTTTGGTTATTTATTTAATGATCAAACGATTGAGAAGAAGGTTGAAGGAATAGTTTGGCCAAAAAGAGGCTGAAAATGTACTCATTCACAGGCCATGCAACATGTAAATGATCCTCTTCTTGTATCTGAACAGTACTGTAACTTACCTTGCATTGAATGGGTGCTGTCAGAATAGGTGTTTCCGCACTGGAAGAACCTTTTCATAGTTCCAAGAACTATAGGTGGAACTTTCAGCGACAGGAATGAGGACTGGTTATAGTTCTAGGAACTAAAAAGACGCTGTTGTCTGCCCCTTCAGAGTTCCTGCTGCCGGTGCGAACGCTATCAGGACAAAAGGTGTTTCTCAATGAATTTGAAGGATGCTACGTCATCGACATCCGTCGAAGGACTGTTCCAATGTCGAGGATCCTCGGAATTTCAACCAAGGACTGAG
>JAUMHQ010000087.1:2870400-2888493 GCA_032361165.1 Enteromius paludinosus
AATGTTTATCAGTACATTACAGAAAATAATGAACTTTATCACAATATGCTAATTTTTTGAGAAGGACCTGTATATTTGTGCTGTCAAGCAATTAATCGCATTTTTATTTATTGTTTTTGTGTTTGCATAATTGTTCTGTGTATTTTTATTAAGTATATATTAGGGATGCAACAGTGTGCGGTGGTTTAATGAACCGTTCGGTTCGCCCTGTTTAGTTTTGTACACCCACGTGAACCGTGATATTTCAGTAACCTATAAATCATTTTAGTTAAAATTGGGCTCACTGTATCGTTGCATCCCTAATATATATATACATATATAAGTACACACACATACAGTTTCGAAAATATTTACATGCATTTCCATAGCTTTATTGTTTTTTTAAATAATTCAATTAAAAATAAATATTTAATATATAAACTAAATATTTTTCTGAAATATATGCATCCACACGCACTATATATATTATAATTTAGAATTTAAATTTGTCTTAATTTATATAAATTATATATAAAAAATACGGAAACGTAACAATAAAAACATAAAATAAATACGTTAGAGATGAGAAAATAAAACTAAAATACATTTAAATATACAACACATCTAAAGTTCAAAAGAAACTAAAATAACTAAATATAAACAAAAAGAATAAACAAATAAAAATGAAAAACAAACAAAACATAATAAAAAAACTTAAGAAATAAGAAAAATGGAAACAAAATCAATTCACTAAATTCAAAAAACAACTAATACTACAACTTAACTATGAATAAGATTATAATATAAAACAAATAAAAGAAACATACATAAAAAAATAAATATGATTGAGTGATGGATATGATGAATTCAACACTGAAATACCCGTGTCGTCCTGTAGATGTGGGGTTACCTCGAGAGCTTTTTCACGCTCCGCGGTGAGATCTTGCATGTGTCTGCTGGACAGAGAGGTCGTCTGCGACGTCCATTCAGACCGCAGTTTGTCCAACTCGCGGCTTTTCTCAGACAGGGTCTGGAGGATGAATACAATAAAATAAAATAAAAGCATACAACAATAAGCTCACTTGGAGAGAAACCTTAACATGGCTTACTTGCTGCGCGTAATTCAGCTGCCTTGTGAGATCTTCCTCAGTCTTCCTCAGCTTCAGCTCCAACTGCTGCTTTTTGTCCTGTACAAGAACAAAAACCAAGACGTATCAAAGATTCGTTCCTTAAAAATAAACATGATCACGACATATATTCTCTTTGTAGTCCAAGTCCGTGAGGAGTTTCACCTTTACAGTGGACAGACAGGTGGCCAGATACTTCTTGATATCCGTATCAGATCCCGGCAGCAGTTTCAGAGAGAGATGTGTGAGGTGTTTGAAAGCATTGGTCTCCACGATGTTAAGGTTCGAAGGACTGTGATCGAACGCTGATGAAGCCGACGTGAGCTGCAAGAGAAACCTGAACGGAAACGGTAACACGGTTGGCACAACCGATACGCAACAACAGGAGATAATAAAGGGATAAGATCCAGAAAACCTCTCACCGTGGGTTTTCTTTGTCCTGTTCACAGATGCACTGTTCAAGCAAGTCGATAAATTTCTGCGGGAACGATGTGAAGTCAATTAAAAGCCCTTGTTGCACCTTTAAACTGTGAAGGATAGCAAACATTCATTATTGCATTGAAAACGGCGCACCAAAGTAAAATATTTAAATAAAAACAGAAGAATGAGATATAAAAAAAGGACCACGATACCTCTGAAAATCTTCCTCTGATATGACAAGGTTGTATAAAAAGTAAAGATCAGTGTCGTCTGTCAGCCGTACGACCAAATCCTGTTGATAAAAGCAAAAAGAAAATCAGAATACCAAAAAAAAAATACATGTAGGGATTCATAAATGACAATTTCTCACCTTTCTATGAACAGGATTTGATGATGGCTGCAGTTCAATACTGATACGAATGACTGAACGTCTGGGGTTTATAAAAACATCATAAATAATCACATTTAGAGCCTCCAAAAACAATATCGTATGTCATACGAAGCAATTAACGACTAAAAAAGGCCAACGCACACTTGTAGCTCATATTTATGTTTAAAACACAATCGGTTTTACCTCTCGTCGGTATCTTTATTCTTCACAAGCACCTGTAACCTCTTGTTAAAAAGTAATTCCGTCATTTCGAGCTCATATAATAACCCCCAAGGCGATATTAATCATAAAAATCGCTCTTTATTCGTGTCTTTTGGCGCTGGTGATAGAATCATTTGCTGGTTTGTTTTCTTCGCGCCTCCCTCCCGCGTTTGTCCGTTTCTCACCGGATGTGTCGAGCGCCTTCAACCCAATCACGCGTATGCGCTTATTTCAGCATGTTTATGATTTTACCAACATTACAAATTTAAAAGGAAGCCTACGGATTGTGTTTGATCTCCGTCTGTGTGTGTTTAAGGACGATTAAATTAAATCGATTTTCTGTCAACGTCCACCGGAGCGCGTTGTGATTGGTCGAGAGGAAGGCGTCAAACGCCGACGCAGAGTGGGCGGGGCGTACAGGAGTTTTGAACATGGCGGTGAGTGGGGCAAACGTTTTCTCACCGTACACTTTATTAAACGCTGCTAAAGACGCTTGGCGTTTTATACACAAACACATATTAACACACAAATGTCTTTTGGGCTCTTAAAGATTAACTTTACACACTAGAGCCAGCTGGGTATTGTAAATGTGACGTACCGTGTTATTGCGCTAAGCTACATTGTCTGATATATAATATACAGGCCTGTTGTGTGTTTATATATAATCCGTGGTATTTATTTTCAGGATAAAGATAAGAAAAAGAAGGAGAGTATTTTTGATTTGTCGAAATACATCGACAAACATATAAGAGTGAAGTTCCAAGGAGGTCGTGAAGGTGAGACAGTTAATTTTAAATTTTATTAAAATTTTTAAAATAAAATAATAGCATTATATTATGCTTTAATTAAGTAACATTGGATTTAACATTCATTGCTTCCTGTTTTCAGCAAGTGGGGTCTTAAAAGGTTTCGACCCGCTGTTGAATCTTGTGTTGGATGGCACTATTGAATACATGCGAGGTAAAATCGCCAGCCTGATTGTAAAATAATAAATATTTTTTATTTTTATATATATTTTTAGCTATTTTGTAAATTTGTAAAAATGTATTTTAACCCTTTATATGTATATTCTAATGTACTATTTAATATGTTTGAATTTATTTGATATTATTTAGTATGATTTCTGAGTACATTCTTTTTTACGCAGATCCTGATGATCAGTATAAACTGACCGAAGACACCAGGCAGCTCGGTCTGGTTGTATGTCGAGGGACGTCCGTCGTGTTGATCTGTCCACAAGACGGGATGGAGGCCATTCCGAACCCTTTCATTCAGCAGCAAGATGGATAATATTCTTTTTTTTGTATTGTGTAGATTTCCGGTGAAGGAAATAGATGGTTTTCGTTGGGTCTTAAAATCATGAAGAATACATTTTGTATTTAGACTCAGGATAAATGTTTGTTTTTTGTGGTTTATGAAACTCATGTTTTTGTTTTTTTTGTGTGTTTATTATGGTTTGAATTCTAAGGCATGTTTTCTGTTCATGAAAATGAGTGCGTGATGTTGCCCTAGTTGTTTTATTCATTTGGACATAAATGACCACCTGGGATGTGACTGTTTCTAAATCAAGCAAAAACAAAGATTATACCTGTACCTCAAAGGGTGGGTCCCATGGGATCACCTTCTCGGAAGGTGTTTGTACACATGCCGTTGAACATCCAGCAAGCTCGCGGTGAACCTCTTTGTGTAATCTAAATGGATGCTGTATTTTGAAGGTCTTCAGTTCTGAGACGCCTTGAGAAAACGTTTGTGTTTGCCATTGTGGTGTCGTCTCCTGTTTTACACTCGCAAAACTAATTCCTAAGATTAAAGACTCAGTTATGGACCCTTCCCTATTTGCGAAAATGTTTGTCTTTCTTTTGTCAAGAACGTGCATTACACTTGTTCACCTGTGGATCCTCTGTAGTGAATTGGTGCTGCTAGAAACATCATGATGACTCCAGTCTAGCATCTTGAAAGGTGAAAAACCATGTGTTTCTAAAAACATGACTTATGGCAAAAACATGAGTCAATAATCCATAATAATACTTCTTCCAGTGAAAACGTTTCAGAAGCCATTGATTTGTTTCTTACAATCACGCAGCTTTTCACTTCACCGGATATTAACTAATTGACTAGTGTTGGATCCGTTGGTGAGCGAGAGACATTTCTTCAAATCTCACAAAGAAACAAACCTATCTACACCTGGGATGGCCTGAGGGTGTGCCCATTTTCTTTTTTGAGTAAACACAGTTCCTTTAAAATGAGCTACTCTCACATACACTCAATCATGTTTTTTTTTTTTATAACCTTCACTAAAAGCTTGGAAACAAGGGTTTTTCCACCAAGAAGAAAGCTTTTTTGATGGATATCAGATTGAGATTAGCCATTCATGCTTCTTAGCACAGCCACAAAGCCCTGCTTGTAAACTCTTAGGATTGACTTCAGGTGGGAAACAGCATGTACATCACTATACTAGCGAGATCCAGTATAGTTTCCACTCTGATATTTAATGCAATACGTGTGTGGTAATTGAGATTTGTTGGTCCCTCCATTTGTGATGGCGGTTTTCTAGCAGTTATGAATGAAAGGCTCAGTGTGTCTCGCCTCGCTGGTGCTCTTTTGAACAGCAGGACTTTCCAGATTTTATCAGTGCGCACTGGCACCCAAGTCTGGGCTTTATTGGGTAACACAGTTATAGTGGTTCAGGGTCTGTTAACTGATGGTTAACTTTAGAGGGGTCTGTAAGAGGAGCTGCTGTCTGAAGCCACGCCAACTCTTAATACTATTCCAGGTCAGTAGAAGTCTGAGGAGCGCTGGGCTAGTGTGGCAAGTTGCATTTCACAGATTTCATTTTGCACAGAAGATTAAATTAAAGAGGGGATAATGAGGTTTTAAAAAGTCAGAATAAAAACGAATATGTAAATAAATAAAAAAATAACATTTGAGAAAAATATTTATTAGCTAAAATAGGCTACAAGCATTAAACATAGCAAAACATCAATAAAAAAAAACATATGTAACCCAAATATATAAGCTTTAAAAAAATGAACTGATAACAATAAAAGAATCAGAAGTAGATTTTTTTAGCTAGACGTATACATTTTACAATCTAAAAGATAAAATATAACAGTAAGTAATGTAAAAAGATACAAATAAGGACATAAACAGCTAAGAGAAAATGACATACAGCGTTGATAGATATATAGATAGATAGATAGCTAGATAGATAGATAGAAAGATAGTTTTCCCCCCATTTAACCCCTCTTAAGAACAGCAACTGTTATGTCTCTTAGAAGTCTTAAAAGTAATATTTTGAGAAATATTTGTCTATTGTATTATAAAAACTAGTTTTATGTGGACGACGCAGCACCGGCCAATCAAAGACGAGATCCCGTCCTTACCTGTGAAGCCCCGCCCACTGGTAAAGCATAACAGTGCTGCATTCTATATAGTCTCCAAACGTATCGTCAGGTTTATTCGGACGTCATCGTAAAGATCAGATGCCTCAGTGACCAAATGCTGTCTGAAACGGTGAGTAACGATCTATTCAACACTACTTAACTGATTATGGGTGCGTGAACTGTGCCAGAAGCGAGTCAGCCTATACTCTTTGCATTACTCTGTATCAGAATGTAACTGTACAGTCACGTAAAATATCAAGTTTTTGTTATGTTAACAACGAAAATATAATTATTGCATTATGTGATTTACCGGTTTGATTTCTTTTAACTGACCGTTTTTTTTTCATTCATGCATGCACATAATCATTTTGAAATGTAGGTGTTAAATGGCATATATAGTGAGCATGTTTGTATTACCTGAAATAACAATTATTTAATAATTATGTGTTTCCTTTAATTACAGATCCATTTAATAATAGGCCTATCCCAGATTAATTGGTGTATGCTGTATTGTTTTCTCAAGCTGTATGCCAAAACTTGCCTTTTTATTTGATACTGTCGCATTGTTATTGACAAGCATGCAAATAATAGTTTTAATCAGCATTTATCATCCGTTTGACGTCGATGTAATGAGAGAGTTGGTGTGGCATTTACAACCCTGAAGTGAAAAGTAACTATATCAATATATCCAGGAAGAGCAAGCTTCATATTTCCGACACGACACGAGGTTTGTTTTGGTTTTTCGGAACCACTCCTAGCATTGTTTCTTTCAATGGCTGGTGAAGTGATACTTTGGCATCCCACGAGATGATTTTCAGTGAACTTTTAAGCTCTTAAAAACCCAATCTCGTTTTTACCCTGTCATCTGTCTGTATTTCTTACCTCCATGTGGTCTTGTGTTTTACAGTTTGGATGTCCAGGTTGTGTTGCAGGTCTTTGTATAGACTGAAATGGAGAAGAAAGAACTAAATAAGTGGCCCGAGGGTGATCCTCGGCCAGCTTACCTCTCCACTTGCAAATGTATGACTTTGGCTGCCATACTGATTCTTCTCATCATTGGGGCTGCTGTGGGATTTATGACAGGTGAACTCAATCAATTTTTTCAGTCATTGGTGCGAAGAATCAAAATATTGTGATGCTGATGGAAACTTAAACCAACCTTGTTCTCCCGGTGTAGCTTACTTAATACAAGAGGAACATTATTTCATTGAGACAGTGGAGTTGGAAGGTCTCAATTATGATTCGGATCTACGAGATAAAACATCAGGATATTATGTAGTTCTGACTGCGACTCTGAAAGCAAAGGTACGACCAGAAGGCATAAATGGAAATGTGCATAGTTTATTCGTTTTTACAGAACAATACAATGCAGATTTAAAAAGGATTTCGCTGTCTTTTTATAGTTCGCGAATATCTTTCGCGCCTCTGCCGTGGGAAGTCACTTTATTGACTGCCAGATAGTTGCATATGGGTAGGTACACAGCTTACGTTCCCATGTTTTAACATGAAATTGGCTGAAACTGTACTTACCATCAGACCACCCAAGATGTAGATGAGTTTGTTTCTTCATCAGAACAGATTTGGAGAAATGGGTGAATGAGCTGAGGAAGACATCACAATACTCTGCAGTCACACTTCCACTGGAAAAAGCAGTATTAGGGATTGTGGATTGTTATTTCATTCAGAGCAATGGATTAATGCTTTAATGATGGCTTTGTTGTGCAGCTGTTCAGTTCACAGGACATTAACTGATAGGCTGGAGCGGTGTGGATTATTTGTATATTATTGTGATGTATTCATCAGCTGTTTGGACTCTCATTCTGACAGCACCCATTCACTGCAGAGGAACAAGTAAAATAGTGCTACATTTCTCCAAATCCGCTCTCATGAAGAAACAACTCATACTATCTTTGATGGCTTGAGTCCTATTCCTTTGACATGGTGGGAATTATGGTATTTGTTTAAGAGTCTGTGATATCTTTCAGGAATGCCAACACAAATGTTTTGACCACTCTGCGTTTGGTCTTCCGGATCTCTCAAGTCCAGGGATACACAGAGAGTTTTGTTCAAGACCTCCTCCGCTCTGGATTTAAGGCCATGTTGAATGGAAAACCAATTGTTATCCCAAATTATGGAAAGATCACTAGCATCATCCTTCTTGGTATGACAGTTTTTCTTTTTTTCTCTTAAAAAAAAAAGTAAAACAATGAATAACGTCAATAATAGTGTTATTTTGATCTATTTTATAATCCAGGAGCAAGTGGAAAGTCATTCTATGAGATTGGGAACGACATAAGTAAGATAACACATTACTGATCATATTCGAAGGTTATTGTTTATTGAAACTCATTCCTCAGATGTGTTTGTTCTTCACGGCAGGTAAATGTCCTGAAAACACATTCACTTGTGACAATGGCGAGTGCGTCACAAAAGCAAATCCAGAATGTGACTCTATAACCGACTGTGTTGATGGTTCAGATGAAGCCTTGTGCTGTAAGTATCATCTTGCCATTATGCTATTGCTTGAACTATCTGTCAGTTTCCTTTTTCCTAATTTTGCAGTAAGTTATGGACTTAATTGATGACATTTTCCCCCAGCTTCACAGACAAAGCTTAAGCTAGTCCCAGACTAAATTGCATGTTTGAAAATATCTTGCTCTGACATATCTTAAAACATGTCAGTGTCATTGTTCTGTGTTAAGATACACACCTGCAATATTTTCTTAGTAGGCATTTTTGTAAAAGTTGCTTAAATAGAACAAACCACAATGTGTGCTATTAGTCTTCTATGGATTTCCACCCAATGGACACCAATACTGGCTAAAAAAATCTTAAATATGAGATGAACACAAGCTATATCTAGGGACAAGAATTTCCCTAAGACCAGAAGCCACCTATAAACCAACCAGAATAACCTAAAATACCCTTCTAGGTAAAAACACGTTTGAACCCTAGTGGCTAGTTCTAGCTTCATTTATGTTTTTTGATTGTTAACCAATGTTTCTCTGGCAGCTTGTGGAACACGTCCAGCCATGGCTAACCGTATTGTGGGTGGTGAAAACACCCGTCATGGGGAGCTACCCTGGCAGGTCAGTCTGAGACTTCGTGGCCGTCATACCTGTGGTGCATCCATCGTCAACAGTCGCTGGCTTGTCAGCGCTGCCCATTGTTTTGAAATGTGAGGAATCATTCTTGTAGAATCTTCATCAGCCTCTCGCTAGAGACCAATGTAAATCTAAATATGACTTCTTGTATACCAAAGAGAAAAAAACCCAAAAGATTGGACGGCTCTTGTGGGAGCCAATCTAGTCAGTGCGGAAGAGGGCGACGCCACCATAATAAACATCAAGTCCCTGGTCGTCTCTCCGAGATACGATCCAATGACCACTGACAGTGATGTGACCGTGCTGGAGTTGGAAACACCATTGACGTTCAGCTCTTATGTTCAGCCAGTCTGTATCCCATCGTCCTCTCATATTTTCAGTCCTGGGCAGAACTGCATCGTCTCTGGCTGGGGAACTCTTAATCAGTACACCAGTGAGTATGTTTGATGTTGTGGAAACCATCTGAATATGCTTCTGCTTGAATTTGTTGAGTTTAACTCGGACGCACTCGGCCACTTGGGTGCTTGGTGTTAATACGATTCTAGGAAGACCAAAGCGTGGCTACTTGTGACTACTCTTTTTAAGACTACATCTCTTTGTGCCCGAGCAGGTGAGGTGCCTTCAACATTACAGAAGGCAATTGTGAAGATCATTGACTCGAAAGTTTGCAACAAGTCATCTGTATACAGAGGTGCACTTACCCAAAATATGATGTGTGCTGGATTTCTTCAAGGGAAGGTGGACTCTTGTCAGGTAAGGGTGCTAGCAAAAATGCTTGATTAAAAAGTGTTTCAAAACTGCATTAAATGTTTTTTTTTGTCCTTTAGGGAGATTCTGGAGGCCCTCTGGTATGCGAGACGTCCCCTGGACGCTTTTTCCTGGCTGGCATTGTGAGCTGGGGAGTGGGATGTGCACAGATCAACAAGCCTGGAGTCTATTCCCGCGTTACCAAGCTCCGCAACTGGATTCTGAGCTACACCAATAGTGCACCAACAATCCAAGTCACCCCCACTGTCCCTAGTGTCACAACCAGTACAGTTCACATTGCTAAGAGTCCAGCCTCTGAGCAAGTCAGTAATGATTATTACCCAGCTCCTGAGAACTGCAGTGGTAATTTTAACTGTGGTGAAAATATGTGCATCAGCAAGACAAACCCAGAGTGTGACAGAGTCACTGACTGCCCCAATGAGGCTGACGAGAAAAACTGTGGTAAATAATCTCTAACCTTAATCTCCCCAATGACCAATCCTGCTTCTGGATATCTTAGGTTACTGAAACGTTTAGCTCCAGACGTAATAAAACACACCTGGACAGAAACACAAAATAATTACAAAGAGGCATGTTAGAATTCAAACCATAGACTGTAACAAACAAGGACGTAGTTTCGTTGACATCACCCAAAGGTTTTGGAAGAGCATTATTGAAACTTAAAGTGGGTGGAGCCGGTCGTCGCCATTTTGGCATCGCATCACTGCGTGTCACTCAAAAAATCGAAAATGGGCAAAGAGGCAGGAGTTGCTTGGTGAAACCATGCAACCAGCATACCTGTCACTCAAGTTGCCACACCCTTAATCATGCAGAACTTTAAGGCTTGATATAATTTAAACGGATGAGTTATAAAAAAAAGTTGTCGCGAAGGGCAAAATTTGCTGTATAGACCAAAACCACTTTTTGTACCAGGCTGTAAGCATATTTTTTTCCAACCCTAAAGTTTTTTTACATGGGGATGAAAAATCGATGATTTGCAGTTTTAGTCATTTCCGTGTGTCACTGGAAAGACCAAGAGGTTGCCGCTTGGTTCAAACTGAACGTTGCAGACAGACACCACCCTGATCCTAGGATTGGGTACCCCTGCTGTACAATAGTTGCTCTTGTAATTTTAACTAGCTAGAGTAGACCTTCTTCAGGGTAGGTGAAGGGTAGACATATAGTCCATTCAAAAGGTTGTACTGTTGCCAATTTTTATGCCAGTTATGTAGCATATTTTCAAGATGGCGTTGACTAGTTAACATCAAATTGCACAACTGTACAACCCAACAGCCATACATTCATCCCTCACAGCCACATTTTCATTGGTGTAAAGCAGGAGTGTCTCAACTGTGGCCCTCGAGGATTACTCTCATGAAGAGTTTAGCTCCAACCTTAATCAAACACACCTGAACAATCTAATCATGGTTTATTCAGGATTATTATAACATTACTGGCAGGTTAGCTTGATCAAGGTTGGAGCTAAACTCTGCAGGAAAGTGGACCACGAGGGCCAAAGTTGAGAACCCCTGGTGTACCGTCATCTACCCTGACAAAGGTTCACTGAACTAACCTGAAGAACAAGAATAAGTGTGTCATAATTACTGTAAATTGTAGACTGTGGGAATCGTCCAGCTATGGGCCAGGAGAGGATTATTGGTGGTGTCACTGCCCTTCGAGGTGAATGGCCATGGATGGGCAGTTTGCAGTACCAGCGCACTCACCGCTGTGGAGCTACACTCATCCACTGCAAATGGCTCCTGACTGCAGCTCACTGCTTCAGAGGGTAGTGTATCTCTGACTGACATCTACCTACCATGCTATACTTTTGGGTCTGGACAGAGTTGAACAGGATTCAAGACTGTGAACAAGATTTAGTATTTATTTTGTGTTTCCGTTATTAGTGACCTGAACCCTGCCAGCTGGACGGTAAGTCTCGGCTCGGTCCTTTGGTCAGGAGTGGGTGCTCTGGTGATTCCAGTGCAAAGGATCATCCCTCATCCTGCTTTCAATGGCAGCACCATGGACTTTGATGTGGCCCTGCTGGAGCTCTCCATCCCATCCCCCAAGTCCTACACCATCCAGACTGTGTGTTTGCCTTCTCCCTGGCATAGCTTCATCAAAAATATGGAATGCTACATCATTGGATGGGGTTCTATAAGGGAGGACGGTGAGTTTGGATTTGGTCAAGTTGATGGTTTATGAAATTTTTTTCATCATACACGTTTTGGTATGGACATAGGTTCGATTGACCTGAATGCATGGGTAATGCTAAAGCTGTCTTCTCAACTAAAGTCTGCACACATTTTACATTTGTTTGGAAAAGGGAGTTTGGCATTCGATTTACCTTAGCAGTCACACATTTTGCAATGGATGTAAACACAATCCAATCATCAAATGCTGGCATAGCGGTGGCCAATATGGGACCTGAAGAGTTCTGCTTTAACCTTGACAAAACTCACCCGCCTTTCTAATTACACTTAGATCTTAATTTGTTAGTTCAGGTGTGTTTGATTAGGGTTGGAGCAGAACTCTAGAGGGCAGTTGGTCACCCCTGCTATATGCTATTAGTAGACCATTTGGGTATTGTGGGATTTAAGATGGGGTCAAATGTACCTAGTGTGAAAACAACTTATCCCTGCTTAATGTGTTTTTCCAAAACAGATATGGACACTGCGACTGCTTTTGTTTAATAAGAGGCATTCTGACATATGATCTGTCTATTCTATGTAGGTATGATAACCAATTTGCTGCAAAAAGCACAGGTTAATGTCATTGATCAGTTGGACTGCCAGCAAGCTTACGGTGCTGAACTTACCAACAACATGATGTGTGCTGGCTCCATGGAAGGAGACAAGGACACATGTCTAGTGAGTTTCCGGTCAAGAATTTGTTTCCAATATCAAAGAGTTCTGAATTCTACTTTTCAAAATAGTGAGACATTGCATGTTCTTCTCCTTGTAGGAGAAGTCTGAATCACTTTTTCTGAAGCACTGCTGCACTTACCCAATGATACTTAATGCTCTAAAAGTCTTCCTTCCCCCCCACTTAAAACATCCACCATGCCTCTTAAGCTGATTACGTAACCCAGCCCAATGTAACTCTACCATATCCTTGAGCTTCAAGCAGACTTTTGTAAATGTCATACTTTCCATAAAAACACCAATGAACGCAGTGGTCTCGTCTTTGTCTGCAGGGAGACTCAGGGGGCCCTCTGGTGTGCCGCGAACCCCAGGGTCGGTGGTTTCTGGCTGGGGTGACTAGCTGGGGTCACGGCTGTGGTCGACTTGGCTTCCCAGGAGTTTACATGCAGGTCACGGCTGTCAGAGAATGGATATCTACATACCTCCCTTTTTAAAAATATCCTCCACCATCTTTCTCACAAGTGATGTGCAGTCGTATCTCTCAACTGAAATGAATGCATGAAACTCTGATGGAAAACTTTACCAAGTGGTTCATACTGTACTGTCGAAATATTTATTTTTGGTATTTATTACCAATGCAATCTGGTGTATAAAGCGGTAGATCTTGATATGCTATATCCAGTCAGGCCATTAAACCACAAGGCCCCACTAAATCTCCAAACTTTTGTACTGTAATGATTTTGAAGGAATAATCAGTGGAGATGCTCCTAATTCGTCAAAATGCAGATTCTATGTGACCTTAAAAATAATCATTTTAAGTGGTTTTCATTTCAGGTGCAAGATAAAAAAAAATAAAAAATGGCAACATTCACTTGCCAGAATACATTTCAAGACACAAATATCACCAGCAGGATTTATATTCCTGTAACACAAAATGGACTTTAACACAAAAAGGAAACATATCGTATATTATGATGGAAACTTTGATACACTGTTTATGCGATTAAAGGGTTAGTCCAGCCCAAATGAACATTCTGTCATTAACTACTCACCCTTATGTCACCCCTTGTTCATCTTCACAATACAAATGAACATACTTTTGATGAAATCTGATTTTCCATAGACAGTTCCCATTGGTAAGAACATCGGTAAAACCCTGAGCTATGTCTGCCACCTTTTTGGAATAAAGTAATTAAGAATGTATTTGATGTAATCAGCGCTGTTTACCTCTAAGGCAAAGCTTGCATATATGTTGTGATACTATCTTAAATGGCGTGAGACGCAAGGTTATTACAGTAAACGAAAACGAACGTAAAAACTAAAACTACAATTGAAAAAGCATTTTCGTTAACTGAAATAAAAATAACGAGAGTAAAATAAAAAAAAAACAACTAACTGAAACTGTTTTGTGTGTATACAAAACTAACTTAAACTAATATTAAAGCAAAAACGTCCTTCGTTTTCGTCTTTGTAATAAGCCTTTTGGGTTGAATTAAGATCTATTTACTTCCCGCTGCCTGTTTTAAGCCAAGTATTTGACCTGTATGGCACCACGTAGTCTGTGATGTCACATGTCCACAGTCTATCCGCGACGCCGCCAGCTAGCAGCGAAAGTCGGAAGAAAGCGGATTATGACTCCAAGGGCTGGGCGATATATATCAAACGATATATTATGCGCATCTCGTCAATAAAGCCGGTTCTTTGATTAAAATTTTCACCAAAAAAAAGTGTCAGGAGCTGGGATTATTTGAGTTGTATTGCCATCTATAAAGGGTCTGATGGCTCTCTGATATCATCACAAATACCTTAATTTGTGTTTCGAAGATGAACAAAGGTCTTATGGGTTTGAACCACAGCCATATCACCCTGCAGCCCAAGCCTGGTTGCCCACTGAAGCTAAGCAGGGTTGAGCCTGGTCAGTACCTGGATGGGAGACCTCCTGGGAAAACTAGGTTGCTGTTGGTAGAGGTGTAAGAGAGGCCAGCAGGGGGTGCTCACCTTGTGGTCTGTGTGGGTCCTAATGCCCCAGTATAGTGACAGGGACACTATACTGTCAATAGAGTACCGTCTTTCGGATGAGACGTTGTGTCCTGTCCCGGTGTCCTGGCCAAATTCCCACTGGCCCTTGTCTATCATGACCTCCCAATAATCCCCACCCATTGATTGCCTGTATCTCTCTCTTCTCTCCACCTGTAGCTGGTGTGTGGTGAGCGCACTGGTGCCGTTGTCCTGTGGCAGCCGTCGCATGCGGATGCTGCACACCGGTGGTGGTTGAGGAGAGACCCCCCCCCCACATGATTGTAAAGCGCTTTGGGTGTATGGCAATGCACAGTAAAGCACTATATAAATGCATCATTCATTCATTCAAACAACATGAGTAATTAATGACAGAGTTTTCATTTTTTGAGTGAGCTAACCCTTTTAGGCCCTGTCCCAGATGGAACACTTCATATGCTCTTATGGACTTAAAACTGCCGCCAAGTGCACGTCTCCAGTCCCCAAGACTGCAGGGTGTCCTTACAGTCAGAACGGATAAATCGATTGATTTATCACTGATTTTGAGTTCAGTTTCTAACAGCAGATGGCACTGCATGCTACTGGCTACACCCCTACAGCGAAGGCCGCCCTACCCAACAGACAAAGTGGCATTACATCGCGAAAGACCACAAACGGTTTAGGGCGCCACTTGGGACAGGGTCCTAAACACAAATCTTCTCAAACTGTTGTGCCTCCATGACAATACTTGACCAGGCTATAAAAATGAATGCTATAGCACCCCCTGTGGCAAGGCTGGGAATACAACACATACATTTATTTACTTTGCTAGCGTCTTTCAGGCCTAATTTGTACAAACGGTGCTACATCTGTTCACTAATGAAAGAATAAACATCAATAAAAATGGACTGATTCTATGGTATTTATTTGCATTTCATAAAAACAGCTTGGTGACATAACTTGTTGGGAGTTTGCGTCTCTGTCCAAATCTTTCCAAGACTCAACGAAGCAAAGTAAACGGGAACTTTTGATGCGCGTACACAAATTTAACTACTAAGGCTTGCAGTGAAACAACCCTGCTACTGTACTTACGAGACAATGGGACAAATGACACTCCAAAGGTTGACAATTGAAGTTTGTTCTTCAGAGGTAAGTAAGAAGGACTGTTTGGCTGCTCCTGGTGAAGAAGCGACAATTATTGCAACAAAGGCGCCCCTGAATTCTCCCCCTCTGGGAGAAGAACTAGGTTTGTGGAACAGAGATGGTAAAGTGAGCCCTTCCCTCTGGGAATGGAGCAACATCCACCCAATAACAAAAGACAGACAGGTGGTACACTGAATCTTGATTGGATTCTTGATAAATGGATAACAGCAAAAGAGAGGAATCTGGATTTTTTAACACTTTTTTTTTTTAGTGAAACCTCAGGAAAGTTGAGCTAAAATGCAGACCCGATGTTTGTAATCCCAATTAAGAGTTTCTACTACAATTATCAATCCCTTAATCTGATTATGCAAATTATTAAAGAGCTGTTTTATGTCTTGTATAATGATTTTAACACACAAAATGTAATGGAAAATGTCCATGTAGAGTCTAAATCCGACCACCTGGTTCCTTCTGTAGCCATCAGCTGTTGTCGTGTGGTAAGAGAGCCAAGTCTATACTCCTGTCGTGTATTCAGAGACTAGACATCCCCACCTGAGGACTGAGGTAGTACCGACTGCCATCTGCACATCAAATACGTGCCCGTTCCCGCTGTAATCTGGAATTATACGCGCGGGAGACCGTGTTCCACGCGTCCATATATCGGTCCATGCACATCGCGATGCATTTCTGGAAAAAAAACAAAAAGGTTTAGAGGTTCTGTTCTCAAATAAACATGGATAACAGCATAGGAAGTATCGCTCCCACCTGTTCAGAGTTGTCCAGGGTGCTTCCTGGCTTACCGACGCATTTCTTGAAGCATTTATCAGTCATCCTCTGCAATGCGGGACAAATTCTGTTAGGTATAATTCTAGTGCCTTGTAATACCTCGCAAAAAACTGAGGTAATAATGGCAATATCATAGTTAAAATTGTTGGTGTAGAATTTACTTAATTGATTTACAACCAAATAATAATTCACGGTATAACACAGCGATAGTATTACATTGTAATGTTATGGTACTTACAGATATTTATATTAATTTATGATATTTGAAGGTTGTCCCATACTTTGGGACTGCTACAGTGCTTTTTGGACATGTAACATGCTATTTTTGGACATGCTTAGTAAAACTACAGCATCTGTACCATGGTGCCACAGTACTTTCTGAAAGCATACCACATTCATATACCACAGTGTGTCTATATAACAGTAAGTTACTTATATGGTATGGTTTTATCGTATCGTATTTACACAAAAACTAAAATACCAGGATAACACCATGTTATTTGTTTTCACATTGATGAACTTTGCTACTTTGCTATACAACTAACGTTATGTGTAATGATAACCAACAAGGCATCTGCATGGTACTTCAAATTATACCATGCTTCATTTCTATTAATACATTTCTTTAACAATATACAATAATACAATTATTTAAATTATATATTTCTTCAAAAGCTAAACGATAATTCCAAAAAGACTATGTAGCATCTTACCTGCAGCAGCTCTTGCGCGTTCGCCACAGCAATCTGAACTTTGACCTGCTCCATTATAGTGCCTGTGTCCATTTTACCAGACGAGGAGCCCGAAGAGAAATCTGACCCGAAACTGTCCATCTTACACACTTATAGACCCAATTACAGTGACCGACTGGATTAAAGTCAGCGTCGCTTCGCTACATGTGATAACTGTGCCCTTGAGATAAACCGGAAGCGCTCTGGAAAACATCCTGACTGTTGACTTCTGGGATATGTAGTTTTTAATTACAGAATCCGAATAATAATAACAATAAGTTTTATTATAATAATAATAAAACTAAAGCAAAAAAAAAATTAAATTATGAATTTTAGAGCTTAAAAAGTGAAGGTGCCATTAGAATAAATCCCGATTTTAAAACGACAATTCACTTTTGATTTTACACGCTTTTGGAATTTGAAAAAGAGCCAACAGCATTAGCTAAAATGCATGTATTTTTTTGCGTGATTGCAATATTTGCATTTGTATCATTTGTATACATTTGTACTTTCTAATGTTTTCGCTTTGATGTAATATTGATTCTCTCCAGTAGGTGCCGCTACATTCCAAAAAGTATGTGGAGAAATGTATCCTCATACATGCATTTTAGCATATTTGTATATACATATATATATATGTTTATGTATATATATGTATATATATATATATGTGTGTGTGTGTGTGTGTGTGTGTGTGTGTGTGTGTATGTGTATATATATATATATATAAAATACAGTAAAATGATATCATAATAATAAAATTAATCATTTCTAAACGTGCAACCAAAACAGGCAGTGGAAGTAAAAACACTAGAAGGATTTCTTTAGGAAAGTCAGATATAATTGGTGTTGAAGACTGTAAACAGGCCATTGAAACAGTAACGGTTATGTTTAAGCTCTAATAACTCTATTAGACATGAACACTAAGTGATGGCAGGGGGTCTGACAGTAATTAACAGTCATACAGTACAGTGAGTGTCCATTCATTCACAGTACAGTACACTGCTCTTGTTTGTACAACAACCACTTTGAGGGTGAAAGAAAGATGCAAAGAATAACACCATGCTTCTCCTGCCTTCCTAATTGTGTTGGAAACCAAACATTATGAATTGATACTAAATACCAGAGACTTTGTAGTTGTATGATCTAAAAAGTGCTGGGTTAAAAAATAACCCAACCTTAACCCAGCCGCTGGGTAACTATGGGACAGAACACGCGTTGG
>JAUMHQ010000087.1:2896533-2907176 GCA_032361165.1 Enteromius paludinosus
TATATATATAATTAATAACTAATATTAATAGTATAATATTAACAAGTATATTAATTAAGAATAGTGTTATTTTTCTGTAATTTATGTGCCATGATGCAAAAGTTAATTAATATAATGCAATATAATATAAAAATAAAAAAAATACTATAATAGTAACTACTAACACTACTAATAATAAAATGTTACAATTTTGCTACTGCATTTTATATGCCATGTTGCTAAAAACATAAATATGTATATAAATAAAATAAAATAAAATAAATTATGTTAATTTAATAATATTAAAAATCTAAAATTGGATAATGTTAATTGATATTAATAGTGTTTTTATTTTTGTTAAATTAAATTAGTGTATTATATATCCGCAATTTATCTGCCGTGTTTAGTCCAATGTTTTTCACATTCCTGATGCAAGCGAACAGATAAAATGCACTCTTAATAGGTAAAATGTTCAAAAGCACATCTAAAGGAACAGCCTGTTTTATAGGTTGTGGAAAAACATGTTGTGAAAGTGGAAATTAGGCACTAGGAACTTTGTGAGCTCATTACCTACATGTTTCAGGGGATGAAACGCATTTAACAGGGCAAGAACACTTTTATAGTGCTTGTTTTAAAGCTCTTCTGAAATTAAAAGCAGCTTAGCATACCGACTGTGATCTCATTAGTAAGTGTTTGCAGATTACTATCGCATACATACCACTAGTTTTGCGATGCGCCCAGTTTCTCGAACTAACGTGAAGTACCGTAGGTGAAGCATGTGGAGTTCAACATGTGTAACTCATTCCCTGTTTTTCCGTCCTCAGATCTTCCGGCGTGCTTTGGAATGCAGTGGAGAAACCCCCCCACTCCACGAGGCCTGGGAATGCCGGGGGAGGGGAGACGCTTTTCCTCATTCACATGGACCTCACTGCAAACCAAGCCTTAGGTCAGCCGGGTGGGTGACCAAACGGATCCTGTCCCAGCTCACCGCGACCCTGAAGAGATGCACAAAGCGCATGTGTACATAAACTTACTAGACTCAACTCTTAAAACAGGTTATTTTTAGCCTGAGGTTCCACGCTTCAGTGTCTCGCTCAAGTCGTAAATTAAGTAATAATTAACTCTTGCCTCTGGTTACTCACTTTAGCACATGGAACTGGGCTCATCGTGTTCTTAGTAGACTTGGGTGACCTTATGAAAGAGGAAATGAACCCAAAGTTGTAGAAGAGCTGGTTAGGCTCTGCTGCCTTTTTATATTTATATGGTTTTTTGATATTGAATATATTATTACGCAAGAATATTCAAAACACTTCTCTGAGTAGCACTGTATTCTTGTAGTCGACAAATAGCCAGGCTGGGATAATAAACACATTTGGGTGGTATTTCACCTCCAAACGGCAAGAAATTAAGCCTGCCCGCATTGTGATATTATGTTCAAAGCAATTAAAGCAGATTCTCATTACCGTAATGCAAAAATATCAATGCTGTTCTGGAAAATAACATGAATGTAATTTGTAAAAAGGGTTCAATATTTACACATATCCAGATTTTTATTAAAAATGTTTTAAAAATCTTGGACAAACTACGGTAATGTGAAAAACTTCCTTGATTGCTGTGAAAAGAATGTAAAAAATAAAGAAACAAAGAAGAAATTCGATTTTGCATTAAGAAAATGAAGCCTGGTTTTAGATTGTTTGCTTTGTGACATTATTTTCCGAGCAATTAAAGCTCATTTCCCTCCTAAATTCTCATTACCGTAATGCAAATATGTCATTGCCATAATGGAAAAGAACAGGAATATATTATGTAATTCGTACACACATGCATATTTTATTTTAAAGAGCGTAAAATAAATACTTAAGCCTCGACAAATTACGGTAATGAGGAAAACACCCTCAATTTCCCTGAAAATTATGTCACAATGTAAAAAAAAAAAAATTGCATTGTGGAATAATTTTTTTAGGGCCATTAAAGCACATTTATCCCCCAAATTTGGATTGCTGTAATGCAAAAAGTCATAACCATAATGAAATAAATTTTTTTAATTATATATTATTTAAATTTAAAAAGGAAAATATGGGAAAAAAAATTTATTTGTCATGAATAATTCACAATGCAAAAAAGGAAATCAATAAGAAGCTACATTTTGCATGAAGACAACGAAGAATGTTTTTAGAATGTTTGCATTTGTCAGCGCAATTAAAGCAGATTATTCTCACAAATTCTCATTACTGTAGTCCAAAAACAAAATGTGGTTAACGCAATAGAAAAAATACTGTTTCTTTGTATGCAGATTTAATGCCTGGGCAAATTACGGTAATGATAAAAAAAAATAAAAAAAACATTCTTAATTGTCATGAAAATGTCACAATGCAAAATAGGCTTAATTTTCTTTCTACTAAATTTGTCCCTCAACTGTATGATAATGTGCCGTTTACAATGTGAATAACATTTGCTTAGTTATTAAACTACTAAAGCTGTGGATTCCTTCTTAATGCTTTTATAACAAACTTTCAATAACCTTTTTTTAAAGTGTATGAAAATGACAAACTTCTTAAATGTTGTTGTTGCCGTGTTTGTAGCCTTGACTATGTTCCATTGTTGTATGTACATTTGTGAAGTATATTGTATTTTAAAGTAGATTTTGCACATTGTGTCCTTCTCACTGTTGAACGGTCAACTACTCTCATTAGGGTGTTCTCAAACGTCAGTAGTATGTGTTGCCTGAAGCCAAAGAAAGCAGCACAGATAGAGACATGTTACCAGCCAAACGCTGCGTTATTGTGAAATGTTTGTTTCTTTGTCGTAAAATGTCTTAATTTGTGTACGCATTTTTGATATCACTGATTCTGTTTTTTGGACATTTAATGCCAAATATTATTGTTTCTTACTTCTGTCAGTCATACAGTAGGGTGTATTAAATATTTTTTTTTAATAAAACCTCTTTGAAAATGCTAAACGCGTGTTCTGTTGTTTTGTAGAGCGAGGATTGGATTAGTGGATTAGCATGACTAGGATTCGCTGCGAGATAAAGAATGTCTCGCACCTTTCCTAACTTGCTAGATACGCTGGAATTTTGAAATTGTCGGTCACACCCAGTTGATTTCAACCACAGCGATTTCTGAAGAGTACAGTTCAATTACCCTGCACCAACTTCATGTTAGCTCAGAGATGGGCTTCTTCAGAATCAAGGGTGTGTGCATGTCACAGCGCTAGCCTCATTCCACTCATTCCCGGGCAGGTGTTATTAGTGGAAATGCCAACGAATGGCACTGAGACTCCAGACTGCATTCCTTTGCCCAGATTGTAGGGAAGAGATCTGTCTGTTGAAACAATGAGACCTAAATGAAGCCAAACTACCGTTTATCGCAGTGGAAAACATCTGTTTTAAAATGTGAAATATCTTTCAAATGAACTTTGGAACTGACCAGATGTTCAAGATTCATCCAGAGGCAAAAATCACGTCTGATGGTTGTAGGACCACTAAATAAACGATAAGTAAATGCAATCCAAGATATAGGTGAGGTCAGAACAGATTGGGTTGAACTGTTCCTTCGAAATATCAACGCTGACTGATGAAATCAAACGTTCCTATCACATCTCAAGCAATTCAGTCATTTCCAAACCAAATCCATGGCTGAGCTCCAGGAGACTGGTTGAAAAAGACATTGATACAGAAAGTAAGAGCTGGCCTGATGCCCGCCAGACACTCTTGAATAAGTTATGCATGTGGAGGTCAAAAGCCACGGCTCCATGCACTAATAGAGCCGATCAGAGATGCCAGATGGGAGAAATCCCTAAAAGCAGCTGGGCATGATCCCATGGGGAAGAAAACTGGATTTTCCAGACATATGTCTTTGTAAAAATGATTTTGCAACTACTGAAGCCTTTGCGATGGATAGCGTGATAGATAGCCATTTCAACTGGACTAGGAAAGTTCACTCATTTTGCAGTTGGCTTACAAATCCTTTTGAAGTTTATTGAGATAACTGTAATACTTTTACATTAAACCGAACAAAAAAATGTCTTCGCTGTTTATCTCCATCCATTTTAATTTGAAAATAGGTTGTGCAATATTATATATTGTATTGCCTTGGTGTACTCGAACATTGGAAAAAGGCGGCAGCTTCATTCACCAAAACACAGTATTCCAGCTGAGCACGTTGAGCGGATAAGTGCTTCAGGTGTAAGCGCAGATGGGAAGCAGCATTCGAATGAATGCAGCCAAACACAAAAAAGGCACGGGGATCGAGACATCTTCCTTTCAAAGGGATCCTGGCAGGATGTGTGCGGGCGCTAGCATGTTTTTGTGAGACTCCTCAAAAGCTCCATTGTCATGCAAAATGAAAAACCGCCCGTTTCAAAAAGATTCCGCCGGCGACGCAATTAATGCGCAGCGCATAAATAGACGTTTGAAACTTGGCAGAAGACAAAAGGACTAGCCAGCGCGGTCTGGAAAGGAAGGACCGCCACAGCGTGGACAGAAATGGGGGGCGGTTGGCGTAGCTGGCTTCGGTGAGTGTAGTTGGTTAACGCTTGTCGTAACCCTGAGAAGAAAGGGCGCATTTGGGTGTAGCGGACACTGAGGGGTCGAAACCCCCCTTCACCTAAATACTGGCGTGTGTCTGCCAGGCGGATGCGTGCAGCTGGGGGGGCCTCCAGGAACACAAAGATCCTGCATTAGGGGACAATCAGCTTCCAATGGCTGCCCCCCATGGGGATCTTACCTCGAGGCCAGAAGCGTCCCTTCCAACCGTCCACCTCCCCAGAAGCTGTAAATCAATACACCAACACAAATGTTATTTCGCACCCAGCAGGAACCTCCGGCAAAGCACATCTTGTTTCTTACCCTCAGAACAAAATTAAACCCCTTAGGCTCTATTCATGCTGAGGTTTATTGCCCAACCAGTGCAGCAACTTCCATTCCTTAAGAAATGCAAGAAATTTGTTGTTGTCGACACTGGCAGACAAGTCAAAGCAACAGGGTGGTAAAATGTTGCCACAAGAAGATGCAAATCAGGCCTTCTTTGACCACAGGCAGCTCAAAGTGCTGATGTCTAGGTGCGTCTGTGGTGTCTGGGCACAGGTACTTTCCTTCAGTCAGGTCGTGATGTGATATGTAAGGAACGTTAATGGTTTTAGTGGTTCCTCAAAGTCCTGTGGGGTAACTGGAGGGAGCCACTACACTATGGGATAAACAACATTTAGACAGACCTCAAGGTGTGTTGAGCAACTCCGTGATGATATATGAAAATTATTACCTTGATTAAAATACATTGCATAAGTTTAAACACACACGGAGGAGTGGGCAGCCATTTCTTGCTATGGCATCCCTGAAGCAATTTTGGGTTTGGTGCCTTGCTCAAGGGCACCTCAGTGGGTGTTGAAGGTGGAAGAGAGCACTGGTCATTCATTAGAGTGAACATACGTGCCATCTTTCTCTGACATGTTCTGGCCAGGGTTTCTACATTGCTTTGATTCAAAGTCTCT
Source organism: Enteromius paludinosus (assembly GCA_032361165.1). NCBI lineage: Eukaryota > Metazoa > Chordata > Actinopteri > Cypriniformes > Cyprinidae > Enteromius > Enteromius paludinosus. The sequence continues at coordinate 2,902,003 of JAUMHQ010000087.1, forward strand.
CTTGAGAGCGTTTGGATAACATAAGGAACTGACTTTATACACCACACTCAAAGCAAGCCAAAATCTAGATATTTTAGGCAATACAATCCTGGCCAGGATGCGTCCCTTAAAATTGGCACGTATGGTAACCTTACATTCACTACCCCACCTGTTAATTCCTGCCGGTATTGAGACACGAACCCCCGGCCTTCGAGTTACAAGTCCTGCAAACCCTGATTCTGGCATGACAAAGCCTTTCCTGAAAAGGATTTTCCATCTCCCCTAGAGTTAAACAGTTGAGTTTTACCGTTTATGATTCCATTCAGCTGATCTTCAGGTCTGGCGGTAGCACTTTTTTAACTGTAGCTTAGCATAGATCATTGAATCTGATTAGACCGTTAGCATCTCGCTCAAAAGTGACCAAAGGGTTTCGATATTTTTCCTAATAGATAGATAGATGTCAGCTTTAAATGCAGTACTCATGCAGAGTATATTACAATGGATAAGTACATCTACAGTTTGTTGCAAAACCGTAAAAGAGAACTGACCCAAGTAACCAAGAATGTCCAAAAATGATTTAAAAAATGTTAATTGATAGGGCAGGAAGCACAACTGACAGTCTTTAACATGCACCGCATCACTCTGCATTAAACACAATGAGGTGGGCCTTGCCAAAACATCTCTTTGTCTAGACACCGTAAAAGAAGCTGGTTATTTGTGAAAACAATTATGCACAGAAATTTGAGTCTCTAAAATTGCGGCAAGAGACTTCTGAGAGCGTTCCGACAGAAAGGGCCGGCAGAGAGGAACAGTGTTTTGGGGAAAGGGGGGAATGGTAATCACTGTTTACACAATGGAGTAATTACGCCAAACAGCAGGGGGGTGGCTGGGAGGGGCGGCGTGGACAGAAGCTTCGCTGACAGATCTAGCGGCGCTCTGATTAACAGTGAATGCTATTATGTGACGCCGAGCTTTGATGCTCGATGGCCTCAGGTTGAGGCGTAGCATAGAATTGAAAACATTTCGACAGAAGGATCTGAAAGGTTGCTGAATTTGAAACCGAAGATGTTTCTTGACTTGCAGAAGGTGGAAAAACCGTGACGATAATTGAATTTCAGAAGAATGTAGATATTTGTAATAGTTTGCGAAGATTTCCCAATGTGGGAAGTGAGTTCTTCACCCCTTAAGCTCAAATGGTGACAAAGATAGCGACTTGACATGCCACAGATCTTATTCACAAGCATTCCACGGACGCTTCACATGTTTGGATGCTTGAAATAGTTCCTCATCACCATAATGCCTCTTGTTTGTTTGGGATGAGTGGGATTCAATGCTATTTCCTGGAGGATAGAAAAAACAAGATGGAATGAGAGTGAATCATATCTCTAGGATGGGACAAGAGAGTCGTAATTGGACCATTGTGTGATTCAGATGGGGTGGGGCAGATGGTCTCTTCTCGAGCCTGCCCATCCCGATATGGGCCCGGTTGATAATTATGGGCCACTCAACTGAAAAGGCACTCGAAAAGTGACGTCGGGATGAATAATACAACAAAAGGAAGTGAGGCGTCTGTCTGCACCCGTCTCTTGGGTATTGGGGTGTCAGCCTCTCTAACTCGCGAGGTTAATGAAGCAGCTGCGGGGAAGGACGTTCCTAGGCTTTTTGTGTGTAGCACCATATGATGCACATCTAACGTCATGCGGTTTCTTTCTGTTAGAAGCTCAATCATTTCCTGTAGCATATCCATTTTTTGGACATTTTTTATGAGCCAAAGAGGTTTTTTCAGTAAACCCGATTATTGAAATAGAAAAATAGTCAGAATTAAATGTTTTTACTGAATAAAATGTAAATAATGTTAGAGCCGTGGCCTAGTGGTTTGCACACATGCTACAGAAACATGTAGCTGTTTAGCTCATGAGGGATGCGCAAGGATGTTTGGTCCCAATATATCTACCCAATATTCCCAAAATAAACGTTTTTTTTTTAAATATATATATATATATAGGTGTATGTTTATTATGTGTAAAGACACACACATACACATATGTTTTGAACATATTTACAAGTATTTACAGTTTATATTATATATAAATATATTTAATATACTAATATAATAAAATGTTCTTATATATATGCATGTGCACCTTTGAGTTTTCTTATGCATAAACAAAAACGTTTATTTTGAATGGCATTAATGTTTTGCGAATTAATGCAAAGTTTTTATTGGGAACTACGTTTTTTTTTTCAGGGAGAGCACCAGAGTTTTGCAAGAAAATGTAAGCGTTTTGCAAGAATGCAAAGTTACTTGCAATGCAACAGATTTGCGAAAGAACTAGTGCTGCCGAACGATTAATTGCGATTAATAGCATCCAAAATTAACGTTTTTTGCTTATGCATAAGAAAACTCAACGGTTTTGTGAGCGAACACAAAGGTACTCCGGTGAATGCAAGTTTTGCGAAATAAAGTCAATTTGCGTAACGTTTAATAGCCTTTCATTTGCAAAAGAGATAACGTACTTTTCAATACAGTGCTAAAAAATAACAATGTGCACCCATAGCCAATTAATCAAAACAAATAACTGACAGATTTGGCAGCCAAACTAAGCACCAGTGAAAATCCCCATGCAAGCAAACAGGTCAGGCAACAAATAAACTGCTAACAGCATTTAGTCACACAGGCCACTGACATTTATAGATCATTCGGCTTGGCAAGAAACTTAGACTTCTTTTTTTTTAACAGCTATTTGGCACAAGAACTACAGCATACAAGCGTTTTTATCACAGATGGCCATCCACACACACAATCCCAAATAAAGACTTTCTGGCCTGTAACTAAATACACAAAGATTTTACTATGACAGCAGATTCTTCGCAGGCCACTTTACTGGATTACACCTCTACAAACTTATGAATAAACTCTGTGTGTGTTGTGGCGTACTATCAGTAAGCAGTAACCGTATCTTCCCGGCCATATTTCGTTTTTTCATGATGATAAACAAAGAACAATAACTTCATTCATCACTGTTGTACAGTTGTATTGGTCACTGTACAACAGGTGTTCTTCATACACTACAAAGTATTACCGAAAAGCAATAAAGACAAACTCATTAAAGTTGTTTCCATGGACACAGATAAAAACAATACGGATTTATTTTTATTGCTCAGGAAGTTATATGGCCTGCATGGGACATGATCTCTCGTGCAGACTTTGCAGAGCTGTTGTGTAATTGAAAGAGAGGGATATTTTAGACACTATCGTGCTTGTAAAAGTATTAGCCTAGCAGCTTGTCTACCAAATTATCACATCAACACTGAGAATACCGCTGGCAGACTGCAGGAAGTTCTTACAATATTAAGGGAAAAGAAATGCTGTGACTAAACTGCTCTGGATTTATTCAAATTAATTATTTAAATAAATAAAAACTGCAACAGCAAAAGCCGGACTTTGTTTATGACTTTTTTTTCTGCAATTACAGAATTAAAGAAATTCAAAGAAAAAACTTGTAATTTTAAGAAAAATGTATTGCAATAAAAACTTTGCAATGTAATTTTTTATTCTATACTGTTATAGAAAACTGAATTATTAAATGTAAACTCAAAAGTTTTATTCTCAGAATTGCAGGACATTAAAGAATTTTTAGATACAGATTTAAATGGCCAGAAAAATTATCTTTCTTTATTTTTTTTTAACATTTTTATTCTGTGGTGGAATGGGCTTCCATACATGAATGAAGTATCTTCTTGCATAAGCATTTCCTGCGTGCTAAATAGGGTGCAAGCTAAGATGTTGAATTGGCAGCATAACTCCTATTAATCAGTTCAAGTTTTGATGTCTTAGCAGTTTGAATTAGGGATGGGCGATACCGCACTTTTTTTAATACGATACAATATCGATACTTTTTGTCACAATTTGAGCGATATATTTCTTAAATGCGTATGTGATTTTTCAAAATATATTAATGTCCGGCAAAAATGATAAATAAACTTAAAAGCAAGTTACATATGACACATAGGCTACTGGCCATAAGAAGTTTACTACAAAATTTTTGTTATCAGAAAAATAAATACCAAGAATATAAACTGTTCAGACTTGATTTATTTCTTCTTTTTTTAGAACAGGCAATTTTTTCAAAATATGTGTAGATACTATGCACATATTTGCATTTGCTTTATTTTAAACTTTTCGTGCTGCACAGCCACTAACTGATCAACTGATTCACGGAAGTCTTACCTTTCGGGCTTCACAGCGCTAAAACTGAGTAGTGATGCACGGATTGCCATAATAATTTATATAATTAAAGTCTGAATTTTTTAATATCGATGTGCAAATCCTTAGTTTGAATCAGATTTCCTCAGAAAATCGAGTTTTAATGCCACCAAAAAAAATCTAAAACTACAAGATTAAAGTCGTAATATTATGAGATTAAAGTCGAAACTACAAGAATAAAGTAGAAACTACGAGAATAAAGTCGTAATATTACAGGAATAAAAGTCAAAACTACAACATTAAAGTAAAAACTATGAGATTATAAATATTTATATTTATAGATTATAAATATAATATTTAGTATAGTGCGTCCTTCGGGGGGTGGGGGGGGGGGGGTCCAGGGTTATTTAACCCTTTTTATTAAACTACAAAGACATTTATGTGGGATTATTAGCAGAAATTATATCATGTGTAAAATTCACGAAATAATATTTCATGTCTTCCATTGGATTCGCTATGGTGCGTCACCCAATAGCAATAAGATTAGTGCCTTTAGTAATTTTATAACAAAGTCTCAGCTTTCAGTTTTATAGCGAAACACAAATGGTGTCGTACAGTAATGTATTGTTCAAGCTCTTTACTGATCAGATCGCTGTACTATATATATATTCATAATTTTTTGCATGCCAGACACCCAGCTATCACAATAATGTTCTGCTTTGTTTTCTTTTGTTATAAAACAGCTCATAATTTTTCCTCTTTGTTTTAAGCCACTTGGGCGCAACAATATTCAAATATGCCTATATCCGGTGGCCTTCTCTCAATCCGGGTCATTTACAAGTGCACGATACTAAATATTATATTTCGACTTTAATCTCGTAGTTTTGACTTTATTCACGTAGTATTTCGACCTTTATTCTCGTAATATTACGACTTTATTCTCGTAGTTTCGACTTTAATCTCGTAATATTACGACTTTATTCTCGTA
>JAUMHQ010000087.1:2956188-2966660 GCA_032361165.1 Enteromius paludinosus
ATTTTATGGTAAAATCTGTTACTTTTCAAGTTAATCCGGTCAGTTTAGATCAAGAACAACGCACTGTCACTTTAATTGAGCGTAAGCGGCGCAGCAAAAATAGACTCGGCGCCAAAACTATCGCGGCACTGACGCTTCTGCTCTGCTCCTGCTATGCTCACGCCCTGCTGGCGCGTGCAGTGTGAAACCGGCGTTAAGCTTGATAGATACTATGGAATGACGTCACTGCTATGCAAATTAGAGCGTGACATCATCTGGCAACATTTAGCTACTTTTCATTAGAAATAGTTGGCAACACTGGCTCTCTAAAGGGAGTGTTTCCTTCAGCAGCAATCATCGTGAAACTTGCTAATGAGCACATTAATAGGAAAGGCGAATTATGAAGATTAATTAAAACAAAAAAAAACTTGAAACAAAGAAACCGTGTACTCACTTCTTTTATAGGTGAAGCTGGATTACAAATGATTCGCGCGAAAATTGACGTATTTAAGGAAGATGAGTGCGCTTCAGAACCAAACAAAGTTAATCCTCTGTGTCTTCAGGCGTTCAGATGACAGGATCAAATGATTCCTGCTAGGTTCAATATAAAATCCAACGACAAAACACCTCAACCGCTTAGGAGTCATTCTTGTCTACCTCTCGGACGGATGACAGCTCACTCAGGACAGGTCTGAGGTAAGACACCAATCCAGTCTGAGTGAAACCGAAACTATCATGGGAGGGGCCTATCTATGTGACGTCATTCAGAAAGGAGTAGGATTTTAGCAGATAAAAAAAAAAAAATAATAAAATTGTGTACATACACTGCCAACACATTTTAGTTTTCAATTTATTATCTTGGGAAGAGACACAAATGCAAGTCGTTTTTTTTTCCCAATAATTTTTAATTCATAAATTTCATATAAACAGTTAATTGTTGAATAATTTACACACAGCAAGATTCATTTTCATTCCATTCCAACATTTACTGTACATGTCACTGCTTGGCTTTGAGAAACTAAAACTGTCTATTCGTACTAGTTAATCATGGCACAGTTTGATCCTGGTCTGATGGATTTGTTGGTTGGCTGAAATAAGTGACGGTGGTTTCCACACGCAAAGTAAATGGCACAAATTCAACCAGCGAGCGGAAAGTTTTGATGAGAAGGTGCGTGTCGGTGATTAAATAACAATAAAGGTGAATGATGGGACAGAAAAACAACTGTGGGGATCGTATATGTGCACAGAGGAAAAGCAAACGAAGGGATAAGCGAAACAAACAAAATGATCAAACGTTCAACTAAACAAAATTGTACAGGACAACAGTTTTTTTTTTTTTTTTAAATACACAAGGGTGCTGATTTTTTGATGTTGAAACAGGCCGGATAACCTGATACAGCCATCATATATAAGACCCCAAAAGATCTCGGATTTACTGTACATAAGAAAGAAACATTTAACACATTCAATATAAACAAAAAAAAATGAATTTAATCGATGCTGTATCTGGGGCTGACATGATGCTTTTTAAGTTTTTCTCAGTAAATTATGGAAGCTCATTTCCACTTAAAATAAAAAAAGAAGTGAGAACTGCGAAATATAAACTCCGTTTTCTGGCCAAAATGTTAGCACTTTTTAATTTTCTCTCTGAATTCTAAGTTCTCACCTCACAATTCCTTTGATGCCTTATCTTATTTACCGTTCGGAATTTTGACAAGTTCGTATTTCGGAATTTTGACTTTTCAGAATGCTTCCCTCACAAACGTTTTCGATTTTTTTTTTCTCCGAATTGCAAGTTTACAGCTTGAAAATTGACAAGATCTAACAAGACTTTTTTTGTTTTCCCTCACAATTCCGTGTATGTATCTTACAATTCTGATTAGTTTTTCTCAGAATTGTGAGTTTACAACTTACAACTACTTTTTTTTTTAAATCTCGTGGCGAAAACAAGCTTCCATAGTAACCTGTTTGTTCTCAATCATTACACATGTCAACTAAAACCTTATTTTTGTGTGATTGTAGCTTATAATAAAGTCTGCAGTGGTCTTTTCCAGTTTTTTTTACATTGAAAAACAATTGTTTATTCAAACGGTCACCTTTATGAACGTCGAGGAATAGTCCGTATCGTACAAAGAAAAGGGTAACAATTTACAAATACAAAATGCTGACAAAGGATATGCAATCATTTCTTGGATGGCAAACAAGTAGTTGTACATGAGGGGAAAAAAATTAAAATAATTAAAAATCCAACAATGCAAAGTACAAAGAACATAATTGTAGGCCGAACCTCTGAACGGTTCGTCATCCCATCAGTCTGGAGAGTAAAATCGATGTCATTTATATCTCTGAATCACAGTGTAATGCCATGAACAAAAGACATCACACTTTTATGGAAAAGAAATCTATATACATTGATAATGTTAATTCCGTAATGTACACGAATAGTAAAAGTTTACAGTCAAAAAAGTAATTGAATTTTGCCCTCCCTATTTTGACTAAAAAAATAGAAATTAATATCTCTAAGTGTAATACTTTTTCCTTTTAAAAACAATAAAATACATACAATGCCTTGCGCTCGACCTGTTCTGCTTTTCTAGCTTGCTGTGGAAAACCGCATTTGGGTTTTAGTTGCTATGTTGTTTAAGGTCATTTATCAAAATTATATTCTCTCGATTTCGAGTTTTACACTGGGAGCTGCCGAAGTTGTTGTTTGGGTAACAGTGAATCAATGGTACGACGTTGGGCGGTTTCTCGAGCGCACGAAGCAAGCCTTAGCATATCCGAGAACAGACAAGTTCAGCTTAATTAAAAATAAAACGAAGAAAAGAATATCATTCACATATACCAATACAGTAAAACCGAGCCGAGCATTGAGCCAAAGATGTGCTAACCTTTCGAGAAATCTGTACAATAGGCTCCAGTATTTTGAAAAACAATCCGGTCCAGGGAGTTTGTTGGCCAGGTTTGGCTTGGAGGAAACTTAGGTTTGCGCAAGGCACTATGGATCCACCAGGGGGCGCTTGATTCCCCGAAACAACATTGGAGAGGCAATGAAAGATGCGAAATGCTTTAGAGATGCACGACTGGCATCCAAAGGCATCGTTTTTTTTTCCAGTTGTCCATCCGTTTTTCTTGTACGATTAAGCTAGCAGTGGATTGAATTGATGCTCCTCCGATAAACGAAACCCAACATCTCCCTGAGGAAAATAAAACGTTTCTATGGCACATAGGATTGTCCGCGAGAGTATTTATGAACGCATGCGTAAGGAGAGGCAGGTGAAGTCTGCGTTAACTATAAACTATATGGCATTGATAGAAACTTTCACAGTAGAAAACACACGGAACGAAAAAAGACATTGACAATCACATTTGGTGCAAACCAACCAAAAACAAAACAGTGAACGAGTATTTTTTTTTAATATGCGAAACTACTAAACTCAGGGCATCTGAAAGATTGTTCGGTAAGATACTGCAGTGAGCGAAGAAGGAATCACAAATGCTTGTGCGCCCGCTGTAACTACATCCAATAATAACGATAATAATAGAAAAATACGCAAAATGTGTTGTGGGCGGTTTTTGCGCAACAAACTGTAGTAGTCTCTCAGGAAGGGACTTGAAAGATTCAGCCGAGCTTAAATCACAGAAAACATCGTATACTAAAATATAAATCGCGAATTAACAACAAGTGGCTTTACGAAAATTTTTGCATTGTTCAAATAAGTGCTTCATGTATTAGACAAAGAAATAAAAGTACATAATACCTCATTTAGATTAGCAGAGCCAGACGATGTACCGTAAATAGGTTTTTTTCCCGCACACTTAAGGTTGTACCTTTACACGTGATCGCACAGCTCTGCGTATTTCAAATGACTCGAAAGAAAGACGTCACCCGACAAAGTGAATCTTTGGGTTCTAAGCTTTCTCCAAAATCGAAATAAAAACAAAAAGGCGAACAAGGGAAGTGATCCGTAATCGTAATTGCGAGAAAGAACCCCTAGAGGCCGATTTTGGGATTGCAGACATGGTTTTTGCTGCCCCCGAAGAAATTCAAACAACTAAACAGAGATGCACTTGGCTCTGAAATATTTCTAAACGACATACTGAGGTAGACTGTGTCCAAACAACCAACAGAAAGACTAAACCAACTGCGTTCGTGACCTCGCCAACTGTTACTCTCGTTAAACGAACAAATAAGCATTTAAAAAACTAGTTTTACCCGCCTTACAGTATTGTAACAAAAGCTAGCAGGGATTTACATAATTATGAGGATCCTAAAATAAATAAAATATCAATATTTGCCTTTTCAAAGATATGGTGATCTTGTTATCTAGGAAAAAAAAATTAAAATATCTGCTCACTGCTACAGAAAAAAAGAAAATGTCTTTGTAATAGTGTAAGAAAAGCAAGCTTGATTTCTTCGATTATGCTATGTACGCTTAAAATTAAGCCAATGGGACCAAGAAAGGGAAGTTTTGTTTTGAAATTGCGAACACGCTTACTTGTGAATTTCAGCCTCGTTCTGTCGTTTCCCTCCCAAACTATTCACAAATAAATATACATACACACAAATATACACACACACAGCACATTTTTGATGATGACGGGCAAGATCCAGTACAAGCGCCGTCTCTCTTGCCTCTGGTGATCGGAGAAGGCACAAAGTTTAGGAATTGAGCGTCTGCCTATGAAAGCGGCTTGCTTTAAAGGATTATTTGGGGAAAAAGCGGAAGTTTACCTTCCCTGTGGTCTTCTAAGACTTCCCTTTCTCAGAACTAGAGCGTAAACGTCGTTATTATGCAAAGCCGTGCGAAGACTACACTCACTGTTAATACTTAAACAGATCAGGGATAAACTAAAGGAATGTTTTAATAATCCAATTCAAATAATATTTCTGCTGTCGAAAACCAAACCACCTAGAATCCCTCGGTAAAGCACATCTTCCACAATAACATCCTAAACCCACCTGCTGAAAAAAACAACCTCTCATATCCCCACGGGAAACCAAAGCAAGCTCCACAACAGCTCTTGGAGTCCCAAAAAAGTCAATTGAGCAACATCCTACAAAATCCACGCTACGACAGAACATTTGAACGTTTATTCCCTTGACTTGAGCAATCATATTAATATTAAATTATTATTATAATAATAATTATTCTGAAAAGGAAATGCGTCGAATTTGGGCCAAACCAAAAACGCTCCCCGTTGTACGCTGGAACATCACCGTGAGTCAACTTGCACGTTAATTAATGCAAGTTTTTTTGGTTAGACATAAAAAAAACATCTCGCAAAAAGAGACAGTTGCAAAAAATATTGTATAAGCAAAGCTGATGAAGACATTAGAAAAAGACATTAGAATTATGTACAAAAGTTCAGATGTTGTGAATGGTATATTTAAAATACTGATACCAATCAATATTTAAATACATATACAAATATATATACACACACATATATATGTATATGTATATATATAAAAATCAAATACCCACTATATATATCAGAGCAGCAGCTATTGGTCAGTCTGAGGAACTCTTTTGTCCAATTCATAACTGTTAAATATCCTTCAGCCGGTAAAAAGGACACAGGAGTAAAAAGCTCAGAGGAAAAAGTAAAATAAAATAAAGCAAATAAATTAAACCTCATTCACCAGAACACCATGTGAATATAATCTACGTGAATTCAGGAATTCTCCAGGACAAAATAAAAGTCATTCCTCTACAAAACAAAAGTTTGTTCAAACTTTGTAAAGTCATTGTTCTAAAGAAATCAACACAAGCATTGATAGACACTTCTCTTTTTATAGGCCACTTAATAAAAGGCCACTATCTTAAAAGATTTCCACTTAAAAAAAAAATAAAAATAGAGAAAGAGACAGGAAATACGCATCCAAGGGAGAAGGAAGTGGACATTGAGGTGACGTAGCCGAAGCAGCTTTTCTGGTTGATTTAGTCATGTTCACAGTTTGCTTTTCCCTACCGCCCAACCAAACTGTCTTGGAAACTTGGCAAAAGTGTAAAAGTGTCAGAAAGCGAATGGTGCGTCGGATGATGGGCGAAATAACGTCCGTTTTCGTTTGTAACCATACTAGTGTAGCCGTGAGATGGAAACAACAACGACGACAACAAAAAAAAAAAAGACCTGAGATCTGTATCTTTAAGGGCCTCTGCAAAAATTAAAAACTTTTCTTAAAAAAAACAAAAGGAAGCCGAAGCAAATGTTAGGACGGACTAGATCTGGGAAGAGACAGAATTCGGCCGTTTTTCTTTCCACCGTTCATATGCGTGTAGGGCACGTGCTCCTCGTAATTGCCCCGTAGGCCCACCGAGGGGCCGTTGTCTCTACTGAGGCTCTCCTCGCGCTGGGAATAGGATGAGGGGTCCAGTGGTATGCTCTCCATGTTTTCGAAGTCCATGTCGAACTCCTCGCTCTCGGGAGGTTTGTTGTCCTCGCTGTAGAAGAACGAGACCTCTTGGAAAGTAGGATGCAGGTCTTCCTTGATCATGTTGATGATCTCGAGGAAGGAGGGCCGCATCTTCGGGTTGTACTGCCAACACATCTGCATGAGGCTGTGCCTGAGAGAAGAGAGAAGACCATTTTAAACCACCTTAACCTCGTTCTCCATGGAGGGTGGAGAAACATTTGTTACATTTAATCAATACGTTCAATTCCTTGAACCAATTCCTTCGAGGAGCTGCATCTTAAGAGCATTTAGATGAACGTTCAATGCTGCAAAAGAGGTGTCTTGAAAGTGAGTGACATACTTGATATGATCATAGAAATAGATCACAAAAATAAAACAATTGAGCCCCCAAAAATTGACCCCAATTTGCTGAAAAGATCGCGATATACTGAGTTTATATATTCATTTCAGAAACCAGTCAAATCATTCAGCTACTGATGATGGTCCAATATGGTCTTAGCAAGGTTTATCTCTACATCGGTACTTACATTCTCTCTGGACAGTTCTCCGGTCTGTCCAGGTAGCCTCCGTCCATGACAAACTTGAGCACTTGCTCGTTGGACAGTCCTTGGTAAGGCTGCTCGGCAAGCGTGCTGATTTCCCATAACACTACTCCGAAAGACCTGCAAGTCAACAAGAATTTGTTCATTACTGCACTGCCAGCTCACTAGGCTGGGTGTGTATTCATTTTGGTCTCGTAACCCAAGAATGTCCAATCCTGGGCCAGTGTCGACCAGCTCCAGTACACTTGCTTGGAAGTTTACAGTAATCCTGAAGACCTTGATTAGCTGGTTCGGCTATGTTAGATAATGGCCCTCCATTAGCATGATTGGACACCCCAAAGCAAGTCTTGACTAGCTTCTTGTAAGGGATCTGGATGTTCTAGACACCCGGTTAGCAAAAAAACGATAAAGAAACCCCAAAATATACCCACCAGCAGTCTGAGTGAGCGGTAAAAACGCCATCTTTTAGGGACTCTGGCGCCATCCATCTTACAGGCAATAAGCCCTTTCCGCCCTTACGATAGTAATCAGTCTCGTAGATGTCTCGTGTCATACCAAAATCTGCAACAACAACAAAAAAAGTTCAAGATTTTCCATCCTTCGAACCCCAAATTTCACACCAAATATGCTTGATTTTGTTCTTCTTGCCTCCAATTTTCACAGTGAGATCTTCGCCCACCATGCAGTTTCTGGCAGCGAGGTCTCTGTGGACAAACTTCTTAGCGTTAAGGTACGCCATGCCATCTGCTATCTCAGCAGCCATTTGGATCATCTCCTTCAGGGTTGGAGGTGGGCGACCTGGGTTATTCTGTTACAAAAAAAAAAATACTAATTGAAATGAATGGTCACAGCTACAAGCTATTGATTGTGATGCTTCATAGACTCATTCAGCCCTTGAAGATAAAGGGAAACTGGACTGTTTAGCATCAAATGACAGCATTTGGTCCATTTGACTGTTATAACATCCTCAAGTGAGGTGCACTAAAATTGGGGGTTCGTCCGGGATATAGTGATTGGGCTCATTCTACATCAGGAGTATGTAGACTTACCTCAGCATCAGGTCTCAGGCTACGCAGGTAGCTTTTCAGATCTCCGTGCGTCATCAGTTCCATGACGACCAATGACGGTTGCCCCTTAGATACCACACCGAGCAAGCGGACCTAGGCGAACACGTAGAACATTTAGACAAGGTTGTTTTTGCCTTGATTACATCGGTTCTCCAGGTTATCAACACTTACCACGTGATGGCAGGTAAAGGCTTTCATGACCGAAGCCTCGTTGAGGAACTCTATTCTCTCGCGCAGACTCGCCGACTCATTGACGGTTTTAACGGCCACTCGCGAGTCCGGTTCGCCCTTCACGATGTCTTTAGCAATGCCTTCGTACACCATTCCGAACGATCCCTGACCGAGCTCTCTCAGAACGCTGATCTTCTCCCGAGGCACTTCCCATTCGTCTGGGATGTACACTACAATCACACAAGTTCAAATGTATATAATTATTATAATATATTTTTTGCTATAAAAAACTATAAAACAGAACAAAACGGATAGATATTTGGTCAAATAAGCACAAAAGTATTCTTAAAAAATGTTAGTTATGATTTCTTACCATCATTTGCACTTAAATATTCTGGGTTGGAGGAAGCAATCAGTGGACCAGTTGGTCCTTCAGTTTGTCTGAGGGAAAAGATATTTATAAATGAGAGCATTGTCTAGATGATAAATTAAGTTTTTATTGAAGAGTGTCTAATACATACTTCTTCCTAAGGACAAAGAAGACACTAATCGCCAGGAAGGCCAGCATCGCGAAGCAGACAAGCGGGCCGATGATGACTTTCATGTTCACATCTCCTGCAAAACATGCACATTAGAGACCATAGTGGCCAAAACAACAGTAAAAATAAGTAATACATATACTGAAGCTTACGGTCTTGGACAAAGAAGTATGCAGGCTCCGTCCAGGAACCGTTGCTGGCCAGTGAAGTGGCACGTATTCTCACACTGTAATTCCCAGGATGCCCTACTCGTAACCGATAGCCGTTGTTTTTTTCATAAACGATTCTGGACACACAGATTTGATCCTCCTGAGGAAAAAGAAAAGAAAAATATATTAAACAACGTACAGATAAAATACTGAAAACGTGTGGTATAAAAGCTCAAATATGCACATATTAATATAGAATAAATTGAACACCTACATAGCTATCCGACATCCTCATGTATTTGATTTCATACAGTATGATCAAGCCATTGGGCGCTTTCGGCTCCTGCCATTTGATGTAGACAAATTCTGGTTCGTCGGGATAAAACTCGTGAGTCACATGCCCAACGATCTTGTCAGCTTTTACTAAGAACACAAACAGAAGCGGACAGATTAGACCCTGAATCCGAACCCAAACAACAGAAGAGAGCGGTCCGGCGGTCTTACGTTCAGGCAGGGTGCGGGCATTGACGTATGTCGGCATGCTGCAGCGGTTCGGATCCGTGGGATGGTTGCAGGCCAGGATCTCGATCTGGTAGCTGGTGAAGTGGACCAGGTTGGAGATGACCATGAACTCTTTGGAGTTTGCTTTGAACACCAACTTCTGACTCTTCTCCTTTTCCGGGCTTGACGTGGTGGCAAAGTTGGGCAGGCTGGATGATGTGCTTGCAAAATTAGGCAAAGTAGCATTAGCCACACCGACTGAGCGCCGCCGTCGGTGGGGTCTGTGGGATAACAGTGAGGAGTGAGTTTCAGCGCCAGTGGACCAAAATAGACACCCGAATGATTTTAGTTGTAACTCCACATAATGAAGAGCAGATAAATGTCTGTAAGTAATGCTTTATTGTATTAGGAATGATGTCTGTCTTTGATTAGTAGTAAGAAATGAAGAGTTCATTTTAAAAAAATCTGTTTTTTAGTTAGGTTTTTTGATTAGGTAATTAGCACAACAAAACACATTGAAAACATAACCATCAAAACATAATTTAAGAAAATGTATGTTCAAATTTATATGCAATAATATTCGTTCCATTGCTAGATTTATTTATTTTTTCTCTGCTAAATTAAATTAAAATTATGTTAACATGTTATATTTCCATTGAAGTTTTTTTGGGGGGGCTGATTATAATAATTTTGGTCAGCTGATTATTTCTTTAACTGCATAAAGATGGCAAATTTTAGATACCGTATATATATATATATATATATATATATGTATATTAGGGGTGTAACAATACGTCGTATCGTTTTGAACCGTTTGGTACGCATACGAACCGAACGAATCAGAAAACAAAAAAAAAAAAAGAAAGAGAATACACTGTGTAAAATATAATGTTTTCAGTGCTACGCTCAACAAGGCAGTGCAAACAACGGGCCAGGGAACCCGCGTCTGCTCCTCCCACCCCCAAACAAACGAGAACCAGAAACACACACATTACAAACTATCACCCGCGGCATTCAGGTAACGTCAGGCATTTCCCTTTGCCATTTCAACCCAGCATCCAGCTGTTTAACCAGAGCTGCATCTTTCTGCTCTAACACACTAA
>JAUMHQ010000087.1:2968485-2979897 GCA_032361165.1 Enteromius paludinosus
TTTCCCTGAAAATAATTGCACACCTCAGAACGTTCGTCAGCCAATCAGATTCAAGCATTCAACGGCCCCGTAGTATACATATATATATATATGTGTTAGTGTAAAATTATATTTTCCAAGTTTTTGTTTTGTCTTTATATTATAATGTAAAATTTAAACCTGTAAAAAACCTAACAAAAAAAAAAAAGTAAAATTGGAGCCTATAAAATATTAATTTAAAAAATGATTAAACATGTTGTACTTTTAATTCCAGTGCTTGAAAAATGTTTGTCATCTGACTTTTTTTCTTGTTGCTTTGAGTAAAAAAAATAAAAAAATAAAAAAAAGTCACATTTTCTTTCCAGAAATGTACAAAAAATTACATCGATTTCTTTTATAGCTCTGTAAATATTTAAATTTACTATAATATATATGTATAAAATACAATATAAACAAAATACGATACTGAACTAACACTAATGAAAAACTAAATATGAACAATGTTGGACAGTGTGGCTGATGCAAAACACATTAACAAATTAACCAGAAGGTGGCGCTACAGACCCTCGACATTTAAAATTAGAGGATCTACTGACTTTGATTTAGTGTTGATGTAGTATTTAATCATATTTAAGTCACATAATTGTCCATGAAATCATTTATATTCTTGCCTAATAATTCGGCGCATTGTATGTATATATAATATATATATATATTTCCATAAATAAAACTAATCCTACTGAAAAAATAATTTTTTTAAGTAATAAAAAAGTAGCTAAAATGAATTTAAATTAAAGTAAAAAATAAATAAAAATAAATATTACTTTCATATTAGAATCTAAAATACACTAGGCTTTTCTACCATTATTAATCATTTATGTTCAGTTATCAGTTATGATTCTGTCTCCACACACGCGTAGCGTACCTGGGTTCAAACACTTCATTATGGAGGTAGTTCTCGAAGGTCTTGCGGAACTCGGTCTCTTCGGCCTCCTTCTTCAGCTGCGTCTCTGTTTTGGGACAGGCGCAGCAGCGACCCTTCTGGTCGGGCAACTCGGTTTGGTTCCACTTCTGGTCTTCTTCGATGTCATGGTGCGTCGGTGTATGGGACGGCACTTTCATCCCTGTTCAGAGAGAAAAGAGGACATAAATGCAATGAGCAGTTGTGCTGCGGGCGTCTGGGCCTGCGGAAGCTTCGATGGATCAGGACCTTGCTGGCAGTAGTCAAACTTGTAGTGCGTGATGTCCTCGCCCTGCTTCTGGCAGTAGACGATGTAGTGCGTGATGTTGCCGTTGGGGTCAGAGGGCGGTTTCCACTTCAGAATGATCTCGGAGGAGGAGTTGGACCAGGAAATGGGGTCCAGGGGTACCGAGGGTCCTGTTACATGTCAGAAACAGAGCAGGACAATGTGGCTTCAGCTTTCTGTTCTCAGATAACAAGCTTTCACGAGTCATTTCATTCATAGCACGCTACGGGGCTGATGGACTCACAGCAACTGAGAGGAAACATTGCACGTTCTGCCCGCCTCAGTCTAATGTGTCCCGCCAGAGTTTCATTATAAACCCACAATATACTGTACATTAATACTTCCTATTGTAACATACAATGCTGTTTTGCACCATTGCTTTGGCAAAGAATTTGACAAACGAACTAAAGCGCAATACGGCTTTATCAAGTCTGCTTGTGCTGTGCGTTTCAAAACAAATCTGTGTGCGTAAGTATTTTCTATATATATATATATATGCACATACATTTCTTTAAATAAAAATTATAATTTACATGACAAATTCCTGTCAAAATGCTAAAGATTTTTGCTTATATTTATATATAAATACACACAAATTCAGTAAATCATCTAAATATTGATTATATTAAATATATACATGCATAATAAATATGCACAGTACACGTTATGCAAGCAAACAATTACTTTCATTGTCATTAATTATTAATTCGGCATATGTACTATTTTATAAGTACAATATTAAACGACATTACAAAATTGAACAATTAAATGGTTATTTGTTAATAAATGTACATGAAAATATAAAACAATTATACAAGTAATATGCACTTCTTCCTTTGTGTTCGACAAAATAAGGTTTGGAATGAGAACATGAGTAAACGATGACATGGTTTTTATTGTTTGGTGAACAGTCCCTTTAAGAACCGAATGATGAATAGAATTTGCTGCCGGGTGTTTTGTGAAGGGCTGTGACTTACGGGTGGCGTTGGTGCGGACGTAGATGATCTCGCTCTTGGCCCCGCGGACGAGGTGGTCATCCGAAGCGGCGAGCTGGGTCTTGACCATGATGGCGTACTGGGTCCAGGGCTTCAGGGGCATGATGAGCAGACCCGGATCGCTCTGACCTTTGCCCTCGGAGTTGCGTACAGGAGGCTCCACGTCTGCGATCGCCCAGCTGTTAGAGCCACAGGCGTCCTGCCCGTCGTATTCAGTCACGTTCTTATAAGGACTGGACAGGAAGTGACAAGGGTAAACAAAACCTCAACGTTTACACATGTGGGTAATTATTTTATCATTAAAGCAGATTAGCAAGAAATTGTAAAGATGTTACAGTTCATTGATATAGAAAAAAGTATTGCACAATTAATTTAATAAACAAATTTAAAAATAAAAATTATATATGGATAGGATATGGAAGTTGAGCTTTAATTCTTATTAAATATAGTACTATATAATTGACTTTTACTGTTATAATAATTACAATTTGTAATGCTCTCTGCTTTAATGCAGTTATAAAAATACTTAAAGGGTAGGAAATAAAACACAGTTTTATCAAACAGTTATAATAAAAAAAAAAATATATATATATATATATATTAAATGTAATTATATTGCAGTAATATCAATATAAATGTAGAATATTAAATCATTTCATTATCCAAATGTAACACTTGTATGTGTGTATTTATATATACCTAATAAATATACACAGGACACAAACATATATGACGCAAACAAAAACTTATTTTGGATGCGATTTAACCAATGGAGGGCCAAATTGCTCAATTAAATAAATAAATAAATGTTGAAATATATAAGTAAATCATTAAATACATAATGAAATACTGAAATACATGTAGAAATAAATGCAGAAATTTGTAAAAAAAAAAAAAAATAAAATAAATATATATATATTTATTTATGTATTCATTCATTTATGTATCTCTTTATCCATTTATTTATTTTAACAGAAATAAATACAGATAAATAAAAACAAATAAATAAAATAAAATAAATATTTATACATTTCTGCATTTATTTATGTATTTAATTATGTATTTAACAATATATCTATATTTGAAAAAATTATTTGGCCCTCTATATTAATCAAGCAGGTCAGAACATTTATTAATAAATGTTACTTAAATAATCAAAAAACAGAAATTATTTTTCAGTATTAGTATTAAAATAGAAGTGAAATGAAAGTAATCAAATGCACAATTAAACTGAAATTGAACAAACATAAAAATAAAAATGTGAAAAATAAAAAAATAAAATGATTTTGCTAGGGTAACGCTCACGCTTCCTTGTAGAAGACCATGAATCCCAGCAGGTCTCTGAAGTCCGAGGGCCAGAATGCTTGCCACTTAATGAGGATTTTGTCGGACAACGTACGGATCAGCGTGAAATTAAGAACTTGGTTTTCACCTGGAACAGAGGACTGACAATCAGAACTGGTTCGAGGTCAAACTCAAGCTACACTCAAAACAAAAGCGGGTCTTACAGAAGGCCAGGTCCGCGTACGCCGGGATGTTGATGTCGTTCTTCCGGTCCCTGGTCCCGGTCACTTCTTCCATCCGGAGGATCTCAGACTTGCAGAGCTTAGAGTTGTAGCCGAAGTACATCCTGCCGTTGAGGATGGTGAGGTTGTGTTTGTTCCAGTCCCACAGCTGTCGCAGGTTCTGGTTGTCAAAGGCGTTGAACGAGAAGTTCCTGCAGAGATCAAAAACGGCAGGTAAGCGAGCGGCGAGCTCAGTGCTTAGAGCTAAGCGGCGGTGTCTTACGTACTCATTCTCCAGCGTTTCTCCGCGAATGATGCGCAGCTTGCGGAGGAAGGAGAGCGAGACGAGAGCGTAGGCTCTGCGGATGCTCAGATAGCCCGTGATCTCCTCCAGCTGACCCAGACTAGACTCCAGCTCCGTCGCGATATTGTCTGAGGAACGCCACATGTGTTGTCATATGAGCAGTGACTTCACACATTTCATGCATTAACATACTGATGCTTAGATACACATGCTATAAAGATATTACATGACTGATTGGTCAAACACAGCACTTGAATAGTGCTTAATGGAATAATTGACTTAATATTAAATATGCTTTTTTTAATTATATTGTATTTTATTAATTTGACATTTCATTTGTATAATTATTCATTTAAAAGTTATATTATTAATTCTAAATATTTTTGTTTTATTGAATAATTTACTTCAGTATTTATGAAAAATAACATTTATACCTGTAAACATTTATTAAAAATATTTACATAATTTACAAACTGAACAATAATTAATAACATAATATGCGTGTATATACATAAAATAATACATTTGATCTTACAGCTATTTTTATGTGTTTGAGTTCAGATTCTGTTTCCTTATAATTTAAAATGTATTTCATATATTATTAATAAATAATTTATTAATAAATGAACATTTTAAATGTATAATAAATTAATTAAAAATAAATTAATATATTATTAAAAATGTTAAGTGTTATAAAAAATGACTACGCATGTAAATACAATTTATCTATAATTTATAATCGGTAATTTAACATTGTTATATTTTTCCAAACATTTATTAAAATTTAAATATGTTTTATAAATACAAAATGTTTTATATTATTTAAAATAAAAAATATTTTATTTGTTTAATTGTTGGACCCATTTTATACATACAGTAAATTAATTATTAATATGTAATTTATATTAAATGCTATATTATGTTATTAATATAAATGTGTTTTGTTTTTAAATGATGTTCAACTAATAATTAACTTTATAATAGTGCTGACTATTATTTTCCTTATAGATATGAAAAGTAAAAAATATTATTATATATTTATATTACATATTTATTACTTATATATTATTAGGTTATATTATTACAGAAAATAGTTTAGTTCACATAACTTGCCCAGTAACCATTTTATGCATCTGTATTAAAAAAAAGTCTAAAATTACTAAATAACAATATTAATATTTAAAATAATACCAAAACAAAAAAAGACAAGATGCATGCAAATACAATCAATACACTTGCATTTTAAATCCACAACACTCACTTCCTTTGCTGATCTTGATGGTCAGACTGCCGTTGAGTACCGTACAGCCTCGCAGAGCTTGAGCGGCGGTGACCGAGTCCACCGTCTTTACCCCGGTACACAGTTTGGGACACCGACCGGTACACGGCGTGCAGTTCAACCTAAACGAACGAGAGATTGGGGTTTAAATCAAGAACGAAGCCAGTGACCATTGCTTTACTCATGCATTCGCCATGATATCAACAGCTGCCAGCGCTTCTGGAAATTGCCATTGCCTCAGGGACAAACATATTGTTCCCTGCCCGCTAAAGTCTCATGTCACCTGTGCAGTCGTCATTGTTGTGTTTGGAACGAGCCCAAGCGCTCTGGAAGGGATTGTGTTCTGCAATGCAGCAGAGCATCTGAATGGAAAGGGTCAGTGAGGGCACAATCCCGCTGAGACTCAACTAAATACCACGGAAAGTTGCGCTGGCTTTAAAGTGCGGACCTCCGCATGCGTCCCGTATAAAAGACACGACACTGGAGACGAGGCCTTTTGATGCAAGATTCAGCAATTGCGTTGAAAGATGCTGTGGAAAGATCTAATCGTGGAATTGTTGATCACTCTTTAACAAAATGAGATTAACGCTATGTAATTGCACTCGAATCTTGCTGAAACGTCACAGGAGTGGGTGTGAGAGCAATATTAAATTCATTTACGGCTCATATTCGCCTAAACGAGTCGTCAGCAATTCAAATCTTTTTCTGTTATGGCCACACGTCACAAAGTAACATATTTGCATAATGTCCGCCCCCGTTCTACGTCGCAACTTGTTATGGCAATGGGCGTTTTATTTTCCGACGCAAGCTGTAGCGGTAGACCAATCATAAAGGACTGCGCCATCTGACCAATCACAGCAGTGAGGGCTCACGGGAGGGAGGGGTTTAGACAAACTGATTCTTCGAACTGCTTCACACCAGTCGTTTACGAATCATTTAGAAATGGGGTAAAATTAAATCTATTTTTGGGGAAAACTAAAGTGTTTTTTGACTTTGCATGTCAACCTGTTTAAAGAGACTCGTTAGTCTTTTAGTACACAGGTTGAACCAAACGTCAACATCCTCTGGTGTTAGTTAAAGAGCAATGGGGGGCAATTTACAATTTAACTGAATGTATTTAAACTGCCACGATTCACGCATTTCATGAATTAATCAAAACCCCCCGAACAATCCACAGAAGTGCTCAGCAGTTCATTCACAAATGAGCATTTTCTCTTTTTTTTAAGCACATAAACCGCCTCTTTTACTTCCTTTCTAGTTTTGGAGATCCACGCCACGCGGATTCATTTCAAACGCACACCGACGCCGCAAACTCACGGTGTTCTTTTTCCATTTTAACCCCCTCGAAAGACATTCACATGCTGCTTTGTCTTCTCCTTTTGGAAAATAACAGGGAGGGATGGATGGGGCGCCCCGTTACGAAACGGGACTTACTGCCGCATGACTGCCTCCCACAAAGGCGAAAGGTGGCCGGACGAGAAAAACAAGCCAATGACGTCACTTCAAAACAAAATTCCTGGAAAACCGAGATCCCATCAAGCTTCCACAACTGCAGCACTCCGACGTGGAAACAAAGGAATCAAAAGGCCAGTGAAACAGCCACCTTTTTAAAGCCCCCCCAAGACCCCAGCGAACGCAAACAAAGGCTGCTATTGTCCCCGCGAGGCTGTGTTTCACTCCCGTTCGCAGTGTTAATTCTATTTATTTGTGCGTAAATAATTCCCACACATGAAGCTGGACGTGCAAACCAGCATGTGCGTGAGCTTCCGGACATTCCCGGGCAGCCAAACGGACTCGGGCTCAAAAAAAAGGGCCGCTAGTGTCGCTTTCAGACATGCAATGTTGTTTTGGTTTGGCTCATTATACTTCCGCTTAGCTTGACAAATTCAGCCCGACTGCAAATGACTCGGTTGGAATAATCAGGGTGGCATTTTATCACGCTCTTAACACTTGACACCGGCCATTATAATCTGCTCATTTTCAATTTGCCGTGACTGACGAAAAGACTAAACGATGTTATGATACTTCCAGAAGAGTTTTATCTTCTTCCCGGTCAAGTTGAGCGTGACAGCCGGTTCGTTAATTTTCCAAACGGCCAAAACAAATCACAGCGTTAACCAGAAACTGCTACTTCATGCCTGCAGCACATGATTAACTCTTAAACAGTCATTTATATAGAAGGGGGAAAAAATTCTCAAAAAGTTTTTCAAGAACCTGTCAAAAAAGAAATGATAAATTATATAAATTACATTTGAATAATTGATTTAATACTTTTAAAACTATTTAATCTTAATTTTTTAACTATATATATATATTTATTTCATAATATATATATATTTCATAATACATTTTTTTATGCATTTAAAAATATTAAAATAAATGATATTTACATAAATGTATAAGCAATTTAGAGAGAAATTGGGTTTAATTTATTGAAATTAGCACAAAAAAAGTAAAATATTGCTTAAACTTTAATTTTTCTTTAATGTTAGTTAAATATTATACTTTGAAATAATTTCCAAGAATACTATCATTACTGTAAAACTGAAAATTTTGCCATTTAATATTTAAATTCAGCCATTTCATTTAAAATTTTATTGAAATGGAATATCATTACTTTAAATATCACTATCAACTAAAGCTTGAATTAATAATTTAATATTTTAATTTAATCCTTTAATTTTAAGTTTAAGTATTGAATTGTGAAAACAATTATTAAAAAAATAACTATATAATAAAATGTATTATGGAAATAAGACTTGCGATGAAGAAAATACCAATGCAAAAAACAATATCTCATATTGTATTATTATTATTTTATTGTAAAATATTTTATTATTTTTCTATTCTTTTTCTTGTGATTTCATGGTGAACGTTCCTGTGACCTTTTGAGAGTGAAATCTGATAACAGTTGATTGGAAAGTAAAATACTGTTTAACAGTGGCAACCTGGCTTGCGTTTATTAAAAAAAAAAAAAAAAAAAACATGGTACGTACGAGGTGGAGTTCATGGTGGTGTATCCAGAAGGGCATTCTGGGATACAGGCCCCGTTGTGGATGACGTATTCATGGCAGTCACCGCTCTTGCCCTTGCACTGGTTGTGGAGGTCCTGGCAGAATTTAAAGGACACGCAGCGCCATCCCTTGAAGGTGTAGTAGCCTGGCGGGCAGCGCTCCACACAGGTGTCGCCGAACAGGAAGTTGCGACAAGCCACGCATTTGGTCGAGTTTCCTGGCACGGAGCAGCCGCCCAGACACTGGTCGTGACAGCACTCCTTATGGGGGGTACAAGCACCATGGATGCATTCGGAAGGGCAAACTGTGAGGGGAAAAAGAGTGAGAAAAGAACTTGTTAGATTCATTTTCTTTAATGCAGCAAACTACACTAAAAACTAAAAAACACTTTTGTTTTTCAAAATCTGGTCAATTTATTAGATTTTTTTTTTTTTATAGCGTGTCGTTTCAGACTAGTGGAAAGAAAATCTCTAAAAAGCCCTTTATGTGTTTATATCATTACAGTTTATCTATTAGGGTCTGTAGATTTTCAAAAGTTTTTTTCTCCACTTCAGCAGCACACACCTGCACCACAACTTAGAGTTTTATTCTTGTTTACATTCTGAAGGATTTTACTGAAGGATTTATCCATATAACCTTCACCTGGTTTTTTAGAACATTTTATTCATGAAAACAGGGTTAAAATGCACATTTTTCAGCCGATGACTGTATTTTCTGATTAATTTAGAGATAAGAAGATTCCCTCTATAAAAACCTCAGACTCTAATATGTTAACACAAGCAAACAAGAATTTTACAGCTAAGTTTATCCAATGTTCTGGAACATTCGGTAATAGTATGTTTAAAGACTCTACTAAACATAATAGAAAACTTATAAAGCAAAAAAATATTTGAAATTGTTAATGTATTCAATCAACTGGGGAAGCACACTCAAAAAAGAGTGTAGACATTTTTTTTTTTGAAAAAAAAAGTAAGTAAATTTCACAAATTACAAAGAAACGACAAGTAACGCATTGAATTAAACATGAAAATTTGAAGATAAAAAAAACGAAATAACATTTTCTTGTAAAACCATTGTTATTTTTTATAATTAAATTATAGCAGGTGCTATGCTGTGAATATTCACAGTTTTTCTTGTTACATTTTTAAAAATCAGATTTTAAAAATGTGAGCGATAAAAAAAAAGGGTTATTTTTACATTTTATTTTAATATAAAAATTACACTCGTAATTAACAGTTTATTAAAGAAATTGTATATTTGGAAAACATTTTTAACATCGTAGACAAAAGTAGTACATAATTAGTACAAAATATAAATGAATGTTATTCAATTCAACATTATTTTTAGGCAGCTATGTAGTTATAAATCACACATAAGATGCACGAAAAGGCCATCTGAGGTCAGTGGCATCGTTCTATGCCTTCCGTCAGACAGAAAGGAAGTGATTCAGAGTCGTGTTTGGCCGCAGGGCCATCTGGAAGTGAAGCTTATGCATGGCAGGGTGCGAGAATTAATGAATACAGCGGTCTGTAAGTCATCTTCCTCGTCTCGCACTAGCTGCCTGATAGATCACAACAAAGATGCTCCGGGACAAATGTGTTCCAGAAACATGTGAAGAACAGCGATCTTTACATACAGGATACAATAAATACATTAACAGTATAAAACTAATGATAGAAATTTATGGTGAAACACTTTTGTTTGATTTCAAGCTTGCCTAAGCAACTATACTCTATAAAGGGGCATACGTGTACTTATGTAAATGCCCATCTAAGCATGTTAATGCACAGCACAGCATGTGTCAATGCAACCCAGCATTAAATTCAGCCTAAGAAATGCTGCCTCTTGAGACTATTTCATAGATGTTGGACACGGCCAGCCTTCCAGGTTACAGTGGAGAGCAAATCTGTTGGACTTCATTAGTGCCATAAAACCCTCCATCATGTGACACTGGGCCTCCCCACAGGAGCAAAACAACATGGACCCTTCTGCCTGTCAGTGACGGGGTGGACCATACCACTGCCTGACTGAAACAAAAAGGGCAAAAAGGGCCGATAGGTGACGGGATTATGGTGGAATATGCATTCAGAACAGAAAAAGGCCCAAAATCCTAATATTGTGCAAAACGTATACATTTGTGTCTAAGCAAGCATATATTTGAACACAGTCTGCCTCAGTTGCAAGGCCCGACCACGTTTATGCACGCCTTGATTATGCAGAATCCTGATCCACTCCCAACTCCAGGCCAGGTTTCCACAGCAGCCTCAGATCCGCCCTCACCCTTAACCAATGTTTTTGCTGTCCGTGGAAGGCAGCCATTCAACGGCCTCTTCCAACAGAGAGAGATATCCGCCCAGCATTAACCCCTGATGCGCCGGCAGACAGGCGGCAGACGGATGCAGCGGGAAAGGCAGAAGACACGAGGACAGGCAGGAGCGAGCATGCAGACGGGCGCAGCCTCCTCTCTCGCAGCATTCCTTGCATACGCCAGCGATTGCAGGACGGCGTAACCCTGCACAAAACACCCCACCCCTCCACGAACAGCCTCGGCGGCGTCTCCCCGAGGATGATCCCTGTGTAAACACACACACATCTTCTCTCTGCGGCCTTTGTAGTCCCTCCTGCTTTCATTCATGAGCATTGTGTATGTTCTGGTGTCTGATTTTGCGTATTTTACGGATATCAAAATTAGCCTACTGTATTAACATCTATACAGTACATTTTGTTTTTTTTAGCATATTTATTACATTTAGTATTATCATTTATATAAATGCAAATATGTGTCAGTAAACTTGATGGCAACAAACTTGTTGAGTATAAATAATTGCTGGGCGAAATCTAAATAATCACACAAATGTTGCCAGTCTTATCAAATTTGAATCTGATTTAAAAAAAAAAAGTAGTAATAAAAAAAAAAGAAATTATATATCTATATATATACACAAATCTCTCTCTCTCCTTCTCTCTCTCTCTCTCTCTCTCTATATATATATATATATATATATACACAAATCTATTTATATATATATATATATATATATATATATATAAATTATATTAATGAATAAAGATATTTATTTTTTAATTAT
>JAUMHQ010000087.1:3001204-3016436 GCA_032361165.1 Enteromius paludinosus
AATTTCATACGTGAAAAAAGCGACTTTCCACGCGAATTTCACGCGCGAATGATGCGAATTTCATACGTGAAAAAAGCGACTTTCCACGCGAATTTCACGCGCGAATGATGCGAATTTCATACGTGAAAAAAGCAAATTTCCACGCAAATTTCATGCGCAAGTGAAGCGAGTCAATTCAAAATGTTCAAGCGTCCAACTACGCACGAATCCGGTGTGAACGTACCTTTAATGTGAATGAGCATTAAGACCAAAGCATAAACATTTAACAATAAACAATGAAATGATCGCAGTTTTAAAAGCAGTCTGAAAACACAGAACATCTATCAATTATAAAAATACTAGAAATTCTGATTATGCTGTGTGCTCACTAAAAGCAGGGGAATATCTGCATCGCGTTGTAAATTAGTTATCACATTTACTACGCAGAGCCAGTGAACGACGTGCAGACGATCCCCAGGTCTTCCACCGAGAAACCAGTGTCGGATACAGCAGTAAAGAATCCTCACGGCTCCTTATCTGTCTTGCTAAGGGCCCCTTTCCTCTGAGGTGGGAAGTGAATGACCCACTCTTTGACGGTTAGGAAAAGCACACTTACCCTCCGGGCACTTCCGAGGTGTTGATACTCGGAAAAACGTATGGCCTAACAGCCGTCGGAAGCTGAAGCGTCCACCTGTCTGCAGACATCACACGACACTTCAGCTCGACCCACACACGGATTTATGCGGTAGTTATGAATTCAAATGGATAAAACAAGAAAATTTGTTTTATCCTTGAAAATCATTGCAAAACAAGGGTGGCACATCTGGAAAAAGTAACTAAGTGCACAAGCGACTGCTACTAAGTCCCTAGGTCAAGGTCACACAGAAGATCAGGGGATTCGATATCAAGCTCCTTCCAGAATCTTTTACCTGGACCACGTAAACAAGAACATCAGCTTCCTTGAACTCACTGAACCCTGTTATCTTTGCCGAGGCGAATGTTGCCGGAGATTTATGACTGGACGTCAGCACTTGTAGAGCGCCGCATTTTTCCTTCTGTTGTTCCGGCTAGTTTTTTTCCGCCTCCTTTTCTAGGAAACCGAAACACGGCTAAAACTCAGGAACACAAGAGTGATTGTTCTACTTCCTTGGTACTAATAATTATTATTTAAAACAAACAACATGTAACAATTAACAATCAATATTAACATTACTATGCATGTAATATATAACAATTATATAAAATACAATAACAAATTATTATATTTTAACATTGATACTACTAATTGTAAAAAATATTTATTAATTTGGCATTTGTATCCTAAAATATACTATAATTTGTTTACATATTTAATAATAATATAATAACTATTATTATTAAACTTTATAATTTACAATTCTTATTTCATATGGCATTTTAATATTATTATTAAATAATAATAAGATTATTATATACTATTAATATTAATAGCTATTAATAACAATAATGATCACAGTTATTATTTTAAATAAAGTAGCATTGTATAACAAAACTAAATAAATATTAATAATAAAGAGTTTACATTAGTTTTACTTATTAATTGCAGCTTTTATTAGTAGTATTATTTTAATTATTAATATTATTATTATTATTATTATTATTATTCATAACATGATAAATTCATTTTTTTATATTTATATTTATTATTCTTATTCATAACATGTTGATAAATTCATTTTTAATATTCATTTATATTTATTATTATTATTATTATTATTATTATTATTATTCATAATATGTTGATAAATTCATTTTTTATATTTATATTTATTATTCTTATTCATAACATTTTGATAAATTCATTTTTAATATTCATTTATATTTATTATTATTATTCCTAACATGTTGATAAATTCATTTTTTATATTCATTTATATTTATTATTATTATTATTATTATTCATAACATGTTGATAAGTTCATTTTTAATATTCATTTATATTTATTATTATTATTATTATTATTATTATTCATAACATGTTGATAAATTCCTTTTTTAATATTCATTTATATTTATTATTATTATTATTCATAACATGTTGATAAATTATTTTTAATATTCATTTATATTTATTATTATTCATAACATGTTGATAAATTCATTTTTTATATTCATTTATTATTATTATTATTATTCATAACATGTTGATCAATTCATTTTTAATATTCATTTATATGTATTATTATTATTATTATTATTTCTAATAACATTAATGCAAATATAATTTATTATTAGTAATGCATCAACATGTTATCAATGAAAATATAATACATTTTAATTATTATTATTATGTATTATTATTATTATTAAAATAATTTATAACAAATACAATAACAGTTACATATTATCATTTACATTTATCATGTTATTTATAAAATAGCATGCAATTCAGTTCTGAAAGCAAACTCAAATTTGTGATATTAGCTTCTGTTTATTGTTGTTCTAATATTACATTTAACAAACCGTTTCGACACAAGTTATCGCGATGTTAAAGCTCAGGTGGAAAACCAGCAGATTAATTCAAAGCGATTGATCCAGACAAAAACTGACCTCAAGTCCCCAGCGCCCTGACGTCACGGCAGGAGAACAAAACGGCTATGACAACAAAACAAAAAGCGCAAATCCGCGGCTGCTGAACTTTGACCTAAAAACGTCCCGGTTGCGCAAGAGCCGCTGTCGGCGCAACAGAACAACGCTCACAATAACAGAACAGGCTGTGCCAGAGGAGAAGATATGACTTATCTGAACAGCACATCTCCTGTTTGTACTGTCTTCTGTCGGACCTCCGCCTCACGCTCCCACTGTTTGCCTTCGTGACGTTTTTATGGGAGAAAAGGCGCACGAATTTTAATGCCGTTGCTACACAAGAACCGAGATACTTATCTAAAAAGTATTAAAATAAATGAGGGATTTATTTTGTTGAGAGGAAAACAAATGTTCCCTCGGCAACAAATGAAGCAAACACTAAACATTTGCTTTTATACTTCAAGCATGTTGAGGGCTTTTTTCTTTTGCCGAGCTAAGAATGGAAAGCGACGCTTACAGAAGCACCTGCACAGATTTTATCTTTGCACTCGAGCTCACGTCTGCATCCACCGGCTCTACTTAAAACACTTCCTGACGCTGAACGCCTGCTTACACACAAAACACTTCATGAATGAATCAAGGGCTGGACGTTTTACTGTTGATTCAGCGCCAAACTGATGCATTTAAGAGACAACGAAGAACAGAATTTGCAATAATATTTCCTTGGTTTTATCTGTGAGGAATGTATTAAATTGGGAAAAGTGTCTGCACACTGAACAGGGCAAGAGTTTGAAAAAAATATTATTTAGATAGTACCTAATAAACTGTGCTGACTGAATAACAACAACAAAAACAGAAGCTGAGAAAGTTAAATTAATATTTAAAAAGTAAATTAAAATTATAATCGCATTAATATAGATTGCACCATTTCTTTTAATGCAATACTTCTACTAATAAAAATATTTAAACAGTCCATTATACTTTTAATTGCTATAAATAACCAACAATAATCCTAGTCAATAAATTTTTAAGTAAGAAGAAAAGAAATTATCATTAACACTTAGAATGACAATCTATAAATATTATAAATCATATATGCAAACGCATTACTAAAATTATAGGCATTATTTTTTATATGCTTTATATGCTTTTCCTACAAATACAAAAAAATTAAATAATATGTATATATATATATATATATATATGTATATATATATATATAATAATTAATAATTTGCATTAATATTTATTAAATAAACAAACACAGGGTAGAATGATGTGCATAATAGAATTATGAATAAAATGTATTAATTCGTAAATTACATATTTAAAAAAATATATATTTAAAATAATGAAGAAGTAATGAACGAATGAATAATAAAAAAAATTATGTAATATTTCTGTGTACTTCACTAAAATATTGTAATATAACAAATGTTTTAAAAAAAATTCATAATTAAAAAATAAAATACAAACACATTAATAAAGTGTAGGAATATTATTTTTTTTATATGCTTTTCCTACTAAAAAAAAATAAATAAATAAATGTCCACAATATTTTTAGTCCCTGTAATAATTGATAATTAGCATTAATATTTATTAAATAAACAAACAAAGGGTAGAATGATGTGCATAATAGAATTATGAATAAAATCTATTCATTCGTAAATTACATATTTAAAAAAAAAAATATTTAAAATAATGAAGAAGTAATGAACGAATGAATAATAAAAATTTATTATGTAATATTGTGTGTAATTGACTAAAATATTATAATATAACAAATGTTTTTAAATAATGAATAATTAAAAAATAAAATACAAACACATTAATAAAGTGTAGGAATATTATTTATTTATTTATTTATTTTAATATGCTTTTACTACTAATACTAAAAAAATAATAATAATTATATTGTCCACAATATTGTTAGTCCCTATAATAATTAAGAATTATCATTAATATTAAATAATTAAGTAAATCAATAAATTAAAAGGGTTGAACAATGTCCATAAAATTACATATTAAAAACAAATAAATAAAAATATACTTCTTAAAATAATGAAACCGTAATGAATGAATGAATTAACGGTTAACAGAATGATAAAAAAATATAAGTAAATCTTTTTTTTTTTTTTAATTGTGTAACATTTTTATACAATTCATTGAAAAATATTATAATATTTTTGTTATTAATAACAACAATAAAACATTTAAATAAGGTTCACTATATTATAATTAATATGAATTTATTGTTATTATTACTATTATGGTTAGTTATTAGCTAATTGTGAACCGGAGATGCAATCATGGCACACCTAAAACCTAAAAATAAATTTGCTTTCATGTCAGCTTCAAATAAAATTAAAAATGAAAGAACACGCCTTCCTTTTGGAATTAAGTGCAAAAAGCTTCCAGCTGGAGCACAAACCGTTTCCCTTATTATTAGCTGTGGAGAAACAGAATTCCTTGAAGGAGCGAGAAAACACGAACGTTAGGCTAAACAAACAAACACGCACTGGTTGTGTTGATTTGGCACGGCGGAGAGCGCCTGTTTCTTTCGGGATCTTGCTGTAGGGTTCTACACTCGCTCACCCCAGCGCCTGCCCAAATACAGCAGCATTGCATCACGCTCCAAAAATGGGGTCTCGCTTTGACATTACAGCCGACTAAACTTTCACCTCTCACATGACAAGAGGTGGCTCGAGTCATGTGTGCATGCTCACCAACGTGGAACTTTATTTGGGCCGGACGCTGCTGGTCTTAATGCAGAGCCTGACCTCATCCGTGCGAATGCAGTTGTGATTTCACCCAGAAGGATTGTACAAACGACATACTTGCAAAACCAAACAGCCGCTAGGTAATCTGACCTTCGGCCTTAAAGGAACAGATCACCAAATGAAATGTGAGATGTAGAGGAGTTTCTTCGCTGGAAAAGAACTGGAGAAATAGCATTACATCACTCGCTCACCATTGAAGTGAATGGGTGCCGTCGGAATGAGAGTCCAAACAGCTGCTAAAAACATCCCAGCGATTCATGTGACTGCAGTCTATCAATGAATGTACCGTGAAGTAAACTCATTCCGACGGCACCCATTCACTTCAATAATGAGCAAGCGATGAAATGCTAAATTTCTCCAAACCTGACTAAAAAACAAGCTCACCTGCATCTTTTGTGAGTAAATTATCACCAGATATTAATTTTTGGGTGTAATACTCCTATAATAAACTAGGTCTTGATTGTTGGATCAGATTAATTTTAACTAATTACCGATCCATGGACGCTTTTAAGGCCAACGCATTGAGCGCTTCCGTATCATTCCCCTCCAAGAAAAGGTGGAAGTAAACAAGGCACTTGAGCTGAATCAGGTTGAACGGGGTGTGAGGTGAATAGCGAGCAGGCGATGTACGCAGTGAACCGCCAGACGAGATTTGTATTGGCACAGACTGTCCCGTAATGTACCAAAGCGGCTTCCTCCAGCTCTGTCTCACTCACATACACGCATTGTTCTTCTCAGCCATTGTGGGCAGCTTTGACTTGCAAATCAATCAGACCAATGTTTACTACAGAAACGCTCTCCTGCATTTTCCCCAGAAAATAAGCAAAATATATCTGCTCTAATGATTGATCGTGATTAATCGCATCCAAAATAAAACACACACATGCATGTAAATATTTAAGAAAAATAATTATATGAATAGAAATAAATGTGAATATATTCTAAATATGTACTATATGCGTGTACAGTATGTATATGCATATGCGTTTATTTTAGCACTAATCTACTCTAAATCTGATATGATGGGAAAAGGGCTAATTTTAAATCAATGGAACCTTAATTTCTACCAAAAAAAGGGATTGTAGCCAAATAAAGAGAGAACTTATTTTAAAGTGATAGTTCACCCAAAAATAAAATCTATCATCATTAACTCACCCTCCAGTTGTTTCAAACCTGTATGAGTTTCTTATTTTCTGCTGAACACAAAAGAAGATATTTTAAAGAATGTTGGTTGAAAGGTAGCCATTGACTTCCACACCATTTTCTTTCATACTATGGAAGTCAATGGCTACCGTCAACAGTTAAGATCTTTTGTGTTCGACAGCCTGCTCGCGATTAGAATTACAAAAATATCTAGTTCCAAGACCATGAAGTATTACTCGCTTACCATTGTAGTGAATGGGTGCCGTCGGAATGAGAGTCCAAACAGCTGCTAAAAACATCCCAGTGATTCATGTGATGGCAGTCTATCAATGAATGTACCGTGAAGCAAACTCATTCCGACGGCACCCATTCACTTCAATAAACGTTTGGCTCTTTTTTGAATCAAAAACATAGTACTTTTCCCCAAGAAAGTTGAAAACCATGTTATGGCAATAGTGTAAATAAAAACCGTGAATTCCCGTTACTCTAGAAACTTCAACAGCAGCGCTCAAAGAACAACCACCGCAACTTACTTCTTTGGCAATGGTTCTGGTTCCAGCAACGCTCGCCGAAATTCCCGTTGATGGTGGTCTGTTTGCAGGATATCGTCCCCGTGATGGTGCCCGGGCAGATATCGCCGCACTCCCGCTCATCTTTGTTAGCCACTATGTAGTTGTCCTCCACCGAGTCTGAGATCTTGGACCAGTCGAGGGTGGACAGATAGCAGAGGTTGGGGTTCTTCTCGACGCGTACCGCTCCTCGCGTGATGTTGGTCAGGCTGTGGAGGCCGATCTCCTTCAGCTGGATCATTTCGAACATGACCAGGGCGTAGTTAAAGAAGAGGTTGTTGCCACGGATGACCGTGAGGTTCGGGAAGAGGTTGCCCAGACTCTCCAGGCCGTAGACGCGGAAGAGGAGCAGGTAGTCTGTGATCACGACCAGCTTCGGGAAGCTCAATCCGCGGAAGTCCTCCGGTTTGGGCTTGAACATGAGCAGGATCTTCAGGTGGCCCTCGATCACCGTGCAGTTCTCCAGGACTCGCAGGTGGGTCGCATTGTTGCGGATATCCGTGCTGGGACAAACTGCAAAGACAGACAGAGGAAACACATTTTGAGCACAAAATAAAATATTTTGAAGGCGGCGTATAAAAAAAAATAAAAAAATACTATGGAAGTCAATGGCTGCCGTCAACTCTTTGGTCACCAGCATTTTTCAAAATATCTCCTTTTGTGTTCAGCAGAAGAAAAACTTGTGCAGGTTTGGAGTGGCATGTATGAAAAAATATGTTTTTAGGTGAACTATGCCTTTAATTTAAAAAATGTCATGTTTCACTACAGAGCTGTATTAAATCATAAATTCTGAAAAACGTGAAAAAGACAAAATAGTTTCCGAGCAAATAAAACATTTCATAGGGCCCTACTATTGTACACATTTTAATAAAAACTGAGTTTTATGAACTCAGTTTATTAAACATGCATTTTAAATGGATAAAATTGTATTGCACCATAAAAATAGAATTGAAATAGAATTGAAACACAGATTCATGCTGAATAGAATTGAAACACTGGATTCAGGGTGAATATAACTTAAATAGAATTGAACCACAAGATTCAGGGGTGAATAGAATTGAAATAGAATTGAAACACATGATTCTGGGTGAATAGAATTGAAACACATGGTTCATGCTGAATAGAATTGAAACACATGATTCAGGGGTGAATAGAATTGAATCACACGATTCAGGGTGAATAGAATTGAAATAGAATTGAAACACAGGATTCTGGGTGAATAGAATTGAAACACATGATTCAGGGTGAATATAACTTAAATAGAATTGAAACACAGGGTTCCGGGTGAATAGAATTGAAACACAGGATTCAGGGTGAATATAACTGAAATAGAATTGAAACACAGGATTCAGGGTGAATAGAATTGAAATACAGGATTCCGGGTGAAAAGAATTGAAATAGAATTGAACCACGGGATTCGGGATGAATATAATTGAAACCAGGATTCAGGGTGAATAGAATTGAAACACATGATTCAGGGTGAATAGAATTGAATTCCTTAAAAAATGTGAACTTCCAATAAACAGTTGTTAAAATTATTTCAATTAATTACAATTTAACTGGAAAATATTAAATGTTTACATTTTTAAATGCAATGTAAAAAGAAATTACATTGAAAAATAACATTTTATAAAAAAAAACACACTGATTTCATAGGGTACTAAAATGACACATAAAAATCAATTTCACTCAAAAACTATGATTTTAAAAGTATCATTAAAAGAGAGAAACGTCAAGCAAAACTACCAGTGCCTTTAATTTAATGTTCACTGAAATTGACCAAAGAAAAAAAAAAGATAATCTACGTTATTCGTTACAAAAAAAACAATTTTATTAAAAACTAATTTTTAAATAATAATAAAAAATGGCACTATAAAATTCTATAATAAGTTCAAAATAATATACCTCATCCACTTTATCAATCAATATTCGTTAATTGCATCATAATATTTTTCTAAAATCTCTTCATAATATATAAAAACATGAAAGAATGTGTATTCAGCTGCACTAGATACGATCATAAATTGCACAAGACACAAGTATTTGTTCGGAAGCGAACCCCCCGCGTCAATCTGAGGACGGCGACATCCCCAGAATAAACGAAGAGTTCGTAAAAGCGCACGAGAAGGCCGTCCTAACAGGAGCATGAAAGATTAGCAACGATGAAAAATGCATAAAGCGTGTCTCCGTTCATTCATAATCCAGACCCGCACACGCTGAGACGAGGCCGAGAGAATTCATTAGCAAAGCGCTTCGCGACAAGAGAGCATCTGCTAATGGATCACATCAAGAAATCCTTTCAGAGCTGCTCCATTGATTCACCATCAAAAGAAATCTCTCAGGCCTTTTTTGAAGGGGGCGGGGGGGTTCCTCGGGCTTCGCACTGGAAATCATTACGAAATATTACTCGTCTGAAAGTGTACAGAAACTCCCGTTCCAAGACGCTACCGGACTAAATCGTTGAGAAGGACGCAGGACCGTGCAATTTAGAGATTATGAGCAGTTCTCAGAGGAGAAATCTCAACATCGCTGGAAAACAAAGCTTTTTTCTGTCGAATGTGTTTCTGGAGGAGACAAAGGGAGCATGTGATTTGTGGAGTGAGCAGGTGTCAGAGTCTTTGAGATGGATCTCAGCAGACTCTGTTTTTCTACCTGCTTTGTGGAGACGGCAGTTATCAGGGTTCATGGCTCTCACGTTGCAGTCTGGAATGGCAGTTTTACCTCATCTTATCACGGTATGTGGATAAAACCCAAATAAAACCACAGAGCTGCTGTTGTGAGAAATTCAGCGAACGAAACTCCAGCTCATTGAGATTCAGGTGCTTCCTTCGTGTTAATGGAGAGTGAAGACTTTCTGCGTGAGTTTCACCTGAAGAATATTTTCAGGGCATATTATACTCAAACAAACAAAAACAATACCATACAAAAAAAATTTATAATAATAATAATAATAATAAAAAAACACCACCACAAAACAAAAACCACAAAAAAACAAGCAACACACAGAACAAAAAACAACAAAAAAATGCAAAAAAACACACACAAAAAACACAAAACAAACAAACAAAAACAACAAAAACGCAAAACACAAAAAACACAAAAACAAAAAAACCCGCAAAACACAAAAACAACAAAAAACAACAAAAAAAAACGAAAAAACAAAAAACACAAAAAACCCCCGCAAAACACAAAAACAACAAAAAACAACAAAAAAAAACGCAAAACACAAAAACAACAAAAAACACAAAAAAAAACGCAAAACACAAACACAAAAAAAAGAAAAACACAAAAACAACAAAAAACAACACAAAAAAAAAACGAAAAACAAAAACAACAAAAAAACAACACAAAAAAAACCGAAAAACACAAAAACAACACAAAAAAACAAAAAAACAAAAAACTCAAAAACAACAAAAAACAAAAAAAACCGAAAAAACACAAAAACAACAAAAAACAACAAAAAAACAAAAAACAACAAAAAACACAAAAACACAAAAAAACTAAAAACAACAAAAACACCACAAAAAAACTACAAAAAACGACAAAAAAAAAAACGCAAAAAACAACAAAAAAAACAAAACACGCAAAAAACAACAAAAAAACACATAAAAACAAGGAAAACACAAAAAAACAAGGAAAACACAAGATACAACAACAAAATACAAAACAAAAAACTAAACAACAACAAAAAAAACACAAAACAAAAACGAAATCATTTTGGATTAAGGAACTCTTAATCTACTTTTTAAATTTTTATATAATATTTATATTTAATAACTAAATATTTGTTTAGCGTTACAGTAATGAGAATGTTCACAAAAATCAAACTTTTTGGGTATATTTCACAATAAAACATATCTAGGTTTCACACACACACACACACTCACACACACACTATCTTAGTGAGGACATTACATAGACTTCCATTGATTTTCTATCAGGTGAATGATATTTTCTAATCCCCAACCCAACCCAACCCAATAGTCAAACCAGTACACACACACACACACACACACACACACACACTTTGCATAAAGAAAAAGTAAATACATAATATTCAAAATATAAAACTTAAGGTAACATTTTATTTTACGGTTACACATATTAGTTTCTTACTAGCATGCATCTTCCTAGAATATTAGACATTTACTAGAGCTTTTAATGCTGACATCCCAAGCCTCCCAGAAGTTCCCGTATATTGATAGTTGATGCCCGTGAATTGGATAAAATATCCCGGAATGCGAGCAAGAGCGTGCACATTAATGCCTGCATCGTGGATTTAAACTCATCTCCCTGAAATGGGTTTTTGCAGGTTGGGATGTCTGTTAATGCCTTATTCTACATCCCTAATCCTTCCCAATACCTAAACTTACTAATTATTAATAAGCAGCAAATGTACGAATTTACTGAGAGAAAAGTCGTAGTTAATATTTAACAATGTTACCTATTCTAAAGTTTAAAGAAGATATATTTAAACGATAATATATCATATTTTGTTAGTTTTTTTTTTTTTTTTAAGTTAAATTAATTTTAAGTTAAAGTTAAATGTAATTTTAAAATAACTCCAGACTCCAGATAAACCTGACTGACACACAGGTCTCATAACAGGTCAGAAAAGCAACACAGACCCTTCACCCTCATGACCTGCGAGATCCTGACACACACACACACACACACACAGACAAGAAACTGTTACATCAGCTCCCTAAAGATAATTGAGCAAACATCATAAAACGGCAACATCTCTCCATAGCAACACGTCCCAGCATGCAGCAACACGGAGCGTCTGCCAGACAAAAACGCACTTCAGCCTGTTTACCTCGGAGGGCGAGTCTGGAGGGGAAAATCCAAATATAACCAGAAAACACCAGAAAAAAATATCCTGCAACACTCTGCTACCAAAGTCCAGGACTGCCAGAAAACAACCACACACAAATCTGAAGAAATATTACACAAATAGGGTAATTAAACGCTTCGAAATGTGTTCTCGATTTTAAATAGTGCACAAAAGAAGGTTTTAATTTCTGTTAGATTCTTACATGAGATTTACAGCTTTTGCAAGCCTGTTAGCCAATCTGGGAATTTGTTTTGACATAATAGATGTACTACTAGCTATCATTTCAATTTGAAAGGGTCGTTAAAAATATGTAAATTAGTTCTTTAAAAAACTAAAGTTCTTTTTTGATGCGAGATTAACACAAAATGCAACCCTATTACTTAATTTGAAAAATACTTCATTTAAACCCACTGTTGTTATTTTCTAGCAATAAACCATAAACAATTTAACTCAAAAACTGAAAATCAAAAACATGAAACTAGATTTAATTATTTACAATTGTGACTTTTGTCATGCTGTAAAATAAAATAAAACATCAAAATAAAATACAAAATAAAAATACAAAATCAAATATAAAAAAAACATAAATAAATAAATAAATAAAAATAAAATAAAACAACATAAAATAACTAAATAAAATATAAAATAAAAATATAAAATAAAAAAACTATATTAATAAAAATAACAAATATAAAATAAAATAAAATATAAAATAATAAATGAATCAATCCCAAACATTGGATAGTAAAATAATAAATTAAAATAAAATGTTTGTAATGAAGAAATATTTTCCAAAAAATGCAGAACAAATATTTTGTTTGTTGGTAAAATAACTTGAATTAAGCTAAAATACTACAGCTGGAATTTCTAAAAGTCTAAAGGTCTCTAAAGATTGCCTTTTTACAGCAAAACATAAAAAAATTTACAAAATTGCAACCTAACCATTTAATTTAGATTTAATTTTTATATTTGTATAGATAAAAAAAAAAAATATTATATATATATATAAAAATAAATAATTGTTTTTTTTAATGGAACAAAAGGAATATTTTTTATCAAATGCATGCAATATACATTGTAATATTTAGTTTATTAAACTAAAATGGTATTTTACACACACAAAGAGACAAAACTACAGTCAAATTGTTAAAAAATAAATAATTATATCCCCATAAATTCCCATTATTCCACTAAGTCGATCTGTATTGCGGCTTGTCCCTCAGATGTGAATGAGGACAAGGTTGCATTTTATTGTGTTGGTCAACACTCCCAAGGTCGGCTGTAAACATACACGCTGCTAGTTTGTGTGATCGCATGAGACCTCACGCGCCGTCTGTTCACACACTCCACAA
This sequence comes from Enteromius paludinosus, assembly GCA_032361165.1. NCBI lineage: Eukaryota > Metazoa > Chordata > Actinopteri > Cypriniformes > Cyprinidae > Enteromius > Enteromius paludinosus. The sequence goes on from JAUMHQ010000087.1 coordinate 3,014,430, forward strand.
ACTTCCCCTTTTTCCTCTCTGAGCAAACCTGCTCTTCCCCGTACGGTGCTCGGGAAGCATCCCGACTGAAAGCGGACACCCAGCCGTCATTTGGGAGCTGATTTATAGGTGTCACTGCATTGACGTCAGGTTTTAGGTCGCTGCCTGTTTACTCCGCACTCTGGGAAAAAGACACGAGAGGCTTTGAAGCAGCAGCGAAGACGAACTCTACATAAGTGCTGAAACAGACAGAGAACACCGAAACCGTACGAGAAATTATCAGTTTAATATCCCGCCGACAGCTGCAGAGAAGAGCAGAGCGAGTGAGTGAGAACTAGTGCATGAAGATCTAGATAGATGTGGAGATAAACAACAGGCAGCGTGTCTGAAACTCTTATCACGCAAACCCATCAAGCTGAGCTCAGACGAATGTCAATGTAACACCTGACCGCAGACGAGAGGGTCAACCGGCTGCAGAAAGTAGAGCAGGGCACGCTATAAAACAAAGTCAAAGAGAGGCCGCGTGCTAAACAGCAGAAACACATGCCTTGCTGTCCTTATAAATAAAAAATAAACATAAATAAATTGAAGTTTATTATAAAGTTGAAGTAAAATTTTAAATGAAAACAAAACTGTAACAGCATCTCACTGGCCAACAGTCATCCAGGATTGGTTTTACAACCACATATCTGAAGTTTGATTCATTCTGTGAAGCTTCTTTGGTTCAAACCAAAGGTCATCTTTCCAAAGTCCCTCACCAGATCTGGGCCAGCAGAGCGAGGCCGTTAGTGAGTTTACATAAGTGCCGAGGGCCACACCAGAGAGACGAGGGGCCCTCCGAAGGGGCGCTCCAGGTTAAAGCCATTCCTCTTCCCGTCGGCACACATCGGGCCAGATAAAAGAGGGACACTTAAGCTGTAACATGAGCCGCGCGGTCCGTGACGTAAGGCAAGCGAGACGGTTCGCGATCACACGCTTGAATGGATGTGCCAATAGCCTCCTTCAAGAACACAAACACACGGCGGACAATGCCGCTGGAAAAGTGACTTCCATAACAGGCCTGGAAATGAGGCACCCTCAGCAGCCGCTCCAGGATTCCAGAGGACCAAGCAGTCGCGCTTCTGCCTTACTCCAGCAGAAAACACAGCAGCCGTGGGACGGTCGCAATCAACAAGACGTCAGGAACGGCTATCGGGGCTACAATACCCCACTGTTTACACCAGGAGAAGCTTTCTTATTTTTAGCCTCACATTCCCAGTGGAGATGCTAGTAGGCTTCTAGCGATCGCAACTAGTGCTTGGTTCTTGCGCAACATGTCAGAAAGATCATGGCCGCTCGTAGAAGCCTTTACGTTTACGAAGTAAAAAAGTTAACATTTTTATATTATTTATAATATTTCACCCAAAAAAAGAGGCGAAACAAAATCGAAGAAAAACAAGCGTTTCATTTCTTAGTACTGTAATGACATTTTTTTTCTGCCTAGTCACAGTTCGGAAATAAAATCTGCATAAATTTTAAAGAACGCACCACTTTTTTTTTTAAACAGTTAAACAGTTGAGTTTTACCTTTTTTTAAATCCGTTCGCAACGAAATGCAGCGCCAGAAAATAGTCCCCAGCATTTTGAGGCGCTGCGCCTTATAGATACATCAACCTAGAAAATCGCAACTTTTCATTTTCCGTCGGCCTATGTACACGACTGGTACACTTAGTAAACGAGTCAAGTTTAGGAAATAATAGGATAGAAATAGGAAAGAAAACAAAAACTCTTTGGTCATTTTTGAGTGAGACGCAAACGGTAGGGATGCTCATTTTAACCGTTTAACCGTTAACCGACCGATTTGAAGTTTAACCGATTAATCCAATCAGTTAAACAGTTTAAAAGGTCATTTTATTTATTTATTTATTTCATAGCCTATATAAAATTGTGTTTTATTGGCCACATTCACAAAGCAGCAGCAGAACACAGTTGTTGAGTACAGGAAGTGACAACCGCGTTCTGTAACGGAACTCACCGGGAAATGTTCAGG
>JAUMHQ010000087.1:3102991-3113001 GCA_032361165.1 Enteromius paludinosus
AAGCTACATACCTTCTATGTACATATCAGAGAACAATTTAAAATATTCTCTCAATGCATTCTATGGCACCTTTAAACGTGAGAGTTCCGCATTTCTGCACACTTGCAGTGTAGACTGCATTCTTGAAGTATTTCGCTGAGAAATTCACTACCTTGCTACACTAGCTTGCAGTGTTGAAAAACAGTAAAAATGAATTAACGGTAGTTTTATTGCATTTCCCACTTGCACTGTAGGTTTCGTATATTATGATGCAGGCGTTCTAGATTTGTTGCATGACTCACTTGAAGTGTAAAAGGATTCATTGGTTATAATGCAAAAGTTGTAGCTCTGTCACACTTGCAATTTAAACTGCTTTGTTGCGGCATTCGGAAATATTCTAGTTTTGTCACATCGCTTCTCACACTTGCCATGTAGACAGTTTATTGATTTTATAGGCAGTGTTCTTGTGTTGTCGCATCACGGTTGACTCTCTGCTCTGCTCCACCCTGTAATTTACCACAGCTTTATCAATTTGCGTGGGATCGTTTCGTTCCTGCATAATCAATATTTCACAATTCCGTAACTTAAGATGCTTTTAGGAGCCTCACATTTATTCTGGAGTGTTCGTAGAAGGGTCAGCCAGGATACAGATGTCTTGCAAAAGTCTGACTGCCATTGTTTTTGAAGATAGAACGTTGTGAAATACGAAAGTAGTTAGTAGTATTTGGAATTCCTTAACTGAGGTCAAATCAATAATGAATACATTTATTCATAATATTAACGATCACTTTCACAGCCATATTTCCAAACTTTTTCGTAAATGTTTCATATGCTCTTTCTTCTCTTGCAGGCAATCTGTGATGCTGTTTGGAAGAATTTGACAGATAATATGGATTTTCCTCATACACACACGTCTTCCAGTCGGTCTGTTTTTTATCCATCTTTTTTATTCCTTTTTTTTCGGCACGGACCTTCAGTCAGACTCTTGGCAGACTGTTAGCTGTCCCATAATCCTCTTTGATGCAAGAAGTAGAGGTCAGGGCAGGGTCATGGTTGCTGCGAGAGCGCACATGCACGCAAACACATGCACCAGGAATTTTTTTCTAGGCTGACTTCCTCTGATCGCCGCAGATTTTCCCAACAGCGCAGTCTTTCGCTCTCTCTCTCGGAACATCTGTGTGTGATCGGAGTCGTGCATAAATTATTCTCCGGCAGCAGCGCCATGTCTGTGTCTCTCTTCTCGTGTGTTTTCTCTTGCGTCCTTTGACTATTTCAGATCACAAACAGCGCGGGGCTTCTGCTGGATTGCAATGTCTAAGCGGTGGTAGACGCACGTGTATGCTGTCTCACGTAGACACATATGCACATATGCGGTGTGTTGCTTTTTAAAGAGAGCGGCCTGTGCGTCGTAGAGTTTCACGTCTCTTTAACACTGCAGCACATGAAAGGACATCCTGTTTCCTGGAACGCAAACGCACACACACTTTTTGTCCATTGTGAGCTTTAGGCACTCTCACTCTCTCAGTTAACCCTTTACAGCACCATTGTTCTTCCCCTTTTGTGTCTGCCATGTCCTGTCTGTCTTTTTTTTTTGTTGGTCTTTCTGTTCTTTTTGTCTTGATTTTGATAAACACATTCATATAAATTAAATAATACATACAAAGATGATAGGGAAAAAAAAAGACAATACAGATGAAACAGAACGGAGAACATAGATCAAAGATGAGACCGGAATGAGAAAAAGACAGCGCAATGAAGATAAATAGACTGGAGGGAAAAAAAGCAGAAGAACATGGAATAAAATTGATCAAGATGTGATGGAGGGGATGAGAAATAGAAAAGATTTAAGATAAAGAAGAGAAGAGTCGGTTAAGAAAAACGGAGAAATTTTTGACTCATAAACTCCGTAGAAGAACTTTTTTGTCTAAATGGTTCCATAAAGAACCTTTAACATCTGAAGAACCTTTCTGTTTGTGTTTTATAAAAAGTTCTTTGTGGCGAAAGAAGGTTTTTCAGATCATAAAAAGGTAAGAAAGAGATGGTTCTTTAAAGAACCCTTGGTTGAAAAGAGATTGTTTGGAACCAAAAATGGTTCTATGGAGTGTGTAGAAGAGAAAAAAGGAGAAAGAGATGAGGAAGAAATCAGATGGAGGGAACGGGAATGAAAAAGAGGCAATGCAAAGAAGTGAAAGTGACAGATGCGAAAACGACAAATATTATCTAGACGTGACAAAGAGAGAAATTTGAAATTAATTAGGAAGATATGAGATGTGAGATGGAGAGGAGAGTGTGATGATTCAGAAGAGACAGAGTTAAGGCAAGTGAGGAAGTTTTGGCTGAGAAAAAACAAGATGAGAAAGAAATGAGAAATATGCAGCATAGAGAAGAATAAAACCGAAGGGAAAGGTATGAAGAAGATCAACATGTGACAATAAATAGTTAATACAGAAATTAATGAGACATGAGGTGATGAGTGAGATGTGTTACAGAGAGGAGAAAGTGATGAGACAGAAGACAAAGTTAAAAGAGACGCGAGAGTGATGAACAAGAGACAAAAGAGTTCAGGCAGAAATCAAAGAGGAGAAAGACAAACGGGAAAGGCATGAAAGGAAGATGATCAAGATCATCAGAACAAAAGAAAGAGCGAAAGAAGAAAGTTAGGCTAAATACGAGAAATATACGAGGTCAGATGTGAGACAGAACTGTGAATGATAAAACAGGAAAAAAAGAACTTTACGATAAAGTTAAAACAATTAAAAACAGATTTGACAGATGGGAAATACATGAAACAAAGAAGATCAAGATGAGAAAGAGATGAGAAATAAACGATACAGTAAAACCAGAAAGCCGTGAGTCAGAGTTAAGGCAAATCAAAGAAATATGATGTAAAGATGAGAGAGATGAAACAGGAAAAAAAAAGATAAGACCGAGAAGAGAAAGACAGCAGTGTGAAAGAAAAAATGAGACAGGACAAAGATGAGGAAAGAGACAGTGAAGAGAAAGAGCCAGAAAATGGTATAAGGACGGGTGATAGAGAGACGGCAGCCGTCAGGTGAAGAAGCAGTGACGGCCGAGTAGACACCTCTGCAGTATTTAGCAGAGACTGTGTGTGTGTGTGTGTGTGTGTGTGTGTGTGTGTGTGTGTGTGTGCGTGCGTGTGACAGCTTTTTGCATGACTAATGTGCCAGTGAGAGCCTGAGTCTGCGTTTACTGCCGCCCAGAGCTGCCCAAGACCAACAGCGCCGCCCGACCAATGAATATTTAAAGCCTGTGTGTGTGTGGGGCTAGGATCATTTATTAATGCCGGCGGAGGGAGAGAGATGAATAGATTGGCTGTGTACACAGAGCCAGGGCCAGGACGAGGTGAATGGCAGAGCAGTGTGTGTCTGTGTGTGTGTGTGTGTGTCACCCTGCACTGTCTTCTGTTTGGTCTGAGGGACTGAAGCCCAGCATCTATTTATAGATCCATTATACGTCCATTATTAATCTCTCCATCCAGCCCTGATGAAAAGAGAACCATCACCCGAGCAACCGGACCGCAAACACACACACAAAAGCCAAGGCTAATCGCAGCGTGTGCGGGTTGCGTATGCTAAAATGGGTGGCAATGTTTCTTTTCTGTTCACAGGGGCATATTTCACATAGTCAACCAAAATGAACTTTTTTTGTAGCGTGATTTTATGATAATGTTCAAAATACAGTATTTTGATTGCTACTGAATTTGCCGTGATTTCTGAGAAACGCTGTTGAAAGTGGATCGGACTGAGCACCAAAACACACTTTAGCCAGTCTCCAGCAGGGGGCGTGTCCGATTAAAATGGGGCGGTTGTCTGTGTGGTTTGGGGGCGGGGCTATCAAGATAGGGGTGTGATCCTTTTGAGTAGGTGCATATTTCGGTGATTTCAAATATTGACTGTATTTCTCAGAAACTGCACCTATTTAAGGCAAACACGGGGGCGGAGCTTGGTTTGGTTCACGGCTTTTTTTTTACTATAGTCAAAAGTGCCATTAAAAATGGACCTTGATTAATTAAAATTCACATGTTGCGTTAGCAACCTATTTTAATTTCCGTAATGCGAATTACCTTTTTCTAAATAAATAAAATCCACTCGTGAAAATAGTTTATAAAAACTTAATATTAAGTATCAATGAGGGAAAACCTTGCACTAGTTGACTTTAGGGAGGGTGTGGTCATAAGTGCCTCACCAATCAGATGTGTGTTAGGATCTTAAAATAATTTTGTAGTGATTGTGACTAGTTTATTTATTTATCTACAGCCTAGTCAAGCACACTTGATAGGCCTAAATAATCTTGATTTAGCACTTTAGGATTTGTATATTTGGAAAAGTGTTTAACAGCAATAAAACAGTGTTTGTGTGTAAGGTGGAATCAGCCGGATGAGTTAATTGCATTTGAAACCATGAATTTTACTCCCTGGGCCATTAACCAGCCCAGATTAACTTGCACCTTTTCACAGACAAAATTCATGTAGATATTTGAGATATAAAAAAAATATAAAAATATAAAAAAAATTGTATATAATGTATATATATATTCTAAAGCAGATAAAAGATGTTTTACTTTCCACAATTGGTGAGAAAGTGGAAAGAAACACAGCAGTTCAAGTGGGAAATGATTTGGCGCCAACGTTCTGGAAGAGAAAAACGTTACACAAAAGTAGCTTAACTAACTTTTCACTTTCCTTAATGTTATGCGTTTACCTCAAGACTTCTAAGCATTGTTTACCGCTGCTGTTGATCTGTTCAGTTTCTCTGAGGTTGAAAGAGCCCTATATGAAAATTGTGTGTGTAACGGTTAGTTGTTTAACCACAAACCTTTACAACAGGGTTTTCCCCTCCACGGGCCTACAGGTGTGTGTTTGCGCGTGTAGCTACTGAGGGACAGGCTGACTCATACCGAGATTCTGAGCTGACGACGAGCAAGAACGAGAAACCGTGAGTGAGAGTGAAAACACGCGCGCGCACAAAAAAACGAGGAGACAGATTTCGCTCTCATAATGTGTGTGCGAAGGAGAAGAGATGTTTGTCGTTTACTTTGCCTAATGAATAATCACTATCGCTCCGAGTCCTCCCTCATTTTTCAAAACCTTGCGCTTTTCTGAGCGCAGCACGACGGGTGTGTGTGTGAGAGAGAGAGAGAGCGCGAACGCCCGCCTCAGACAGGAGTGTGTGTGTGTGCGCGTGTGTGTGTACTTCCTGAGAGCCGAGCAGCATTAACTCTGCCTCCGGTTTCCAGCGGCGAGAGGAAGGGAAAATTAATTCTGCGCAGAGGAGAAAGCCTGCGCCCGCGAGAGAGGACGCTAAAATCTGAGGTACAACCCAACAGAAGAGGTCTGAAGAGGGTCAAGAGTGTACAGCACGCTGTCGTAAAACACACACACACACACACACACACACACACACACACACACACACACGCAGCATATTGGATTATGACGTGAGAGACGGAGCCGAGGATTTCTCATTTTGAACCCCTGACGTCCCTGTAATACATTTCTGATAAATGATTGTGTTTCAAAGTAATGAATTAGCCTCATTAAGCGGATGACTGGATCTCAAGAAAGGCGAGGGAAAAACTCCGAAGGGGGAGGTGCGGTGCGGTGGTGGTGGTGGTGGTGGGGGGGAGATTTCATCAGCGAGCGAGCGGAGATAAGAAAGCGCGTGTGTGCGCGCGAAAGCCAGGGCGGGAGAGAGAGACAGAGAGAGAGAGAGAGAAAGAACGGGCGTGTGTCTGCGCAGCAGGAGAACAGAGGAGTGACGAGCTTTGTGCGGAGAGATGGAGCGAGCGAGCGCAGGAGGGAAGCCATGGAGGAGGGAGAGAGAGAGAGAGAGAGAGAGAGAGAGAGAGGGGAGGAGGAGGGAACCAGCCTGGTGGGAGATTAAGAAGGGCTGTTTTAGCACAGCGCAGGGCGCAGTGTTCCCGCTGGCTTCTTATCTGGATCGTTGATGCTGCTCTGAGACGGCTCTGCACAGAGACTCGGCGCGCCTGTGCTGGCCGAGACGTGTTTCCCTGTGCCTAACTTTCCCCCTCTTTTTCTGACTCTTTTTTTTTTCTGTGCTGATGCTTTGTTTGGTTGTGCACCTGTGCTGCCTGTTTCCCTGTGCTACAAAACAAAATTATCTCAAAAAGCTTTTTAGTATATGTTATATTACATATATTGTTTTGTTTCTAGTTTTCATGTTTAGATGTAAGAATTTTGTCATTGCGTCCGTGTTTCAGTTTTCTGAACCATGATGTACGCATAGTTTTTATCTTTTGTTTCAGTTCTCTGTGTATCTGTTCAATTATTTTGTGTCTGTGTAGCTCTCTTTATTGTTCATGTTTAAGTTTGTGTCTGTATTCTGTTTGTCTGTTGTCTGTATTCTTGCTTTGCGTTGCATCTGATTTAGTTTTGTCTGCTGTTCCTGTTTCCTGTTTTTATTGTCGGTTTTATTTCCGTATGTTGTCTGTATTCTACCTTTTTTGTGTCTGTGTTTCAGGTTTGTCTGTCATGTCTGTACTCTGTTTTTCCAACACAGTCTCGCGACCAATTCGTAGGTGGCAAATTTGTGATCATTTGTGCACATTCATGCAACCTCACTCGTACGTTTTTGTACAAATTTGTCTAAACCGCAATGACGGATTAAGTTTAGGGGAGGAGTTAGATGGAGGAGTCATTTTCTCTGCTGTGTTTGTATGTCATTCTCTCTTGTGTCTTTAGTTGTTTTTTTCTGTGTCTGTGTTTCAATACTCTTCATCATCTGCATTTAGTTTTCTTTGCCGTGTCTGTTTTCGTTATTGTTTTCTGTACTGTCTGCATTCTTCTGTTAATTGTGTTTGTGTTTATTTCAAGTCTTTATTTCAGTTGTCTCTTATGTCATAACTTATTTTCATCATTTCTGTATTCTACTTTTTTTTGTTGGTGTCTGTGTCCCAGTTCACTCGTCATGCTCGTGCATTTTTTATTCACCTTTGTTTAGTTTTGTCCATATTTGTGTCCGCATTTGGTTTTGTGTTGTCTGTGTTTCGGGTCTGTCTGTGGTGTCTGTATTTTAGTTTGTCTGTGCGTCAGTTCACAGAAAAACTGGAACAACATAGAAAATGTCAAAAGGATAAAACAATGAAATGGACGACACAGCTTTCTGTTGTCTGTGTTCTGTCTGTGTTTCAGTCCCATCTATATTCTAGTTGCATGTCGTATCCTTTTCGATTCTTTGCCATGTCTCTTTTCTGATGTATTCCCTTTCTCTATCACATCTAAATTGCAGTTCCCCGCGTTGCGTCAGTCTTTCGCATGTGGCGGTAAAAAGCTGTAAGCGTTCACCTCAACACGGCACATATGGAAACAATGGAGCCAACAGCTGTCACGGGGTGTGTTTGAGCGGCCTGGGAGATGGAAGGGCTTAGGGGATGGGTGTGTGTGTGTGTGCACGTTTGCCGCGTGCACAAACAAGTGGCCAAAATCAAACCCCACGATCTGTTGAGCGTTGACATTGTGTGAGTGCAAGTGAGTCTTTGGGGAGAGAGCCCCCTGTTTAGTGAGAACAATGAATTGAATCGGAGGATAAGACAAAGCGGGGCAGGAGGCAAAATGTAGGCAATAAATTTCAATTGCGTGCTTTTCTTCCGCTCCGGGGCAGTTACAGAGGAGAGGAGTAGGGAGACGGATGAGAGAATAGGGAAAGCAATCTCTGCCCATCAACCATAAATCACTAACTAGAACAAAAAAAAACAAACCTGGATATAACAACATATTTCACTGAGCGCAAAGCAGAGATTAGGAACGCAAAGTCATGGAAAGAATTATCTTCAAACCATTTCCTCCCCAAAACATTGACCACACACCTCGGCAATTGCATTTGTTTGATCTTTGTTTTTAAGGACATGCTTCTCATTGATGTCCGAAGTACAACCTCCCTCCTAAAGCTATTCGCTAACCATCCCGCAAACCTCATCTCTGCTTGAGAGGTACGATACCTCTTTTATAGGAGTTCACCCGCACACACACACACACACACTCAGTCTTCCAGTGCTGATTAGAAAATGCATTATTCATTATAAATCTGCACACGGACGTGGAAGAATAGAAAGAGATTGAAAGAGAGGGAGAGATAGGTAGAGGGTCGATGTAGCATTTCGTCAATGCCTCCCTCTCAAGAGGACGGAAAAATTGTGTAAATGTGTCAGTGAATGTGTGTGTGTGTGCACATGTGGGCATTGCTGCCCTTTGGGACGCGTTGACCCTCTAATTGACCCTGTCCTCGTAGTCACCGGCCGACACGCACAGATCCAGCGGGGCTAAATGCTCACAACACTCCTGCCTGCCAGTCAAATCCACGGGGGGGCTGACACTCTCCAGAGCGCACACACATGCGTGTATTAATATTCAGCGTGTGTGTGTGCGTGTGTACAGACCCCGTCCCTGGTGGCCGCCTGCTACGGCGTTCCACAGTGCAGCGGTCCGTCGAGATTTAGAGACCCGAGACTGCTATTACTCACCAGCTGACAGCACGCACACACAAATGCACGCACACACACACACACAGACGGCAGAGCAGCTTGGAACGCCCTCAACAACCGCGGCACGACACGAATACAGCAGTATGGCGAAGCGGTGAATTCTGGTGGAGATACCAGCACGGAGAATAACAATTCAAACGCTCATGGAAACCTCAGAGGCTTTGATTTCACCTTAAACATGTTTGACCTTGCGCAAATAGAGTTTGTTTTGATTTGCGAAGAGGACAAGCAACTGCTTCTTATTCGAGAAAATTCAGTCAGTCAGCCTAAAAAATTTATGAAAATCACAGTTGTTTCTGGTCAACTACTAGTCATTCATTTTTGTCTAATCGCACGTTTATTAATAAACTGTTTAAATCATAACAATGAGCCTTTAATTGCCTGCATAGACTAATAAGTGCCCAAGCCAACACATAAACCTTGCCACAGCGCACCGGCAGAACTATTAACGTATCAGGGAAAAACAGTATGAGGCTGCATTAACATTTTAATAATTCATTAATAAACTAGTGCTTTGTTTGTTCTCAGTTAAAAAGATGACGTCAGCGACACTGACTCGTCATCTCGGCAGTGGTGATGCGCCTTTATGCATGTTTCATACGGATTGCATAATCTGAACGTATTGGTTTTTCATATCGCTCTCTGTATCTTAGATATACAAGGTGTTTCGCACTCAGGTTCACAAAGATTAAAACTCCAGAAAGCGCGCCTTGTTTGCGTCCATTATTTTACAAAAGCGCAATGTTATGTTGTTATCGTGAGTGCACAAAAACTACATATGTTGAAGGCTTGACTAAACATTTAAAGAAAAGATTTGGACAAACAAGTTGTGATTTAGAGGAGCAAGCTGGTCCATACAAATTGGGCACTGGCCTAAGTTTTAAGAACAACAACTGCGAATTGCAGAGATTTGGAAAGTAGTCATTAGTGAAATGATTGGAACACAGCAAACATTTGGGATTATACTGCTGAGGTATCGAAGATTTTTAAGATTTATATTTTCTTTTACTTAATAGGACAGTAGTTTGACAGGAAGCAAAGTGGGAGATAGAGGATCAGGAAAGGTCTGCAATCCAGGACTCAAACACGGGACACCGGAAGCACAATGACGCCATATGTCGACGCGCTGCCCTCGAGGCCTAGCTTAAAGGTGAAATTTAACCACTGATTCTTCACAGCCTCATCCTTTGGAAGTGAAAATAAAACAAATGTACTTAACACAGCATCCTCTCGACGGTAATGATATCCACACAAATGAGCTGCAGCGTTTGACGGGAGTTCAAGTTAGAACGCAAATGTGTTAACTTGTGCCTTGAACTTCACGGAAATAGGTTTCAAATTTAAGCGATTTAAGGAACTTGAGAGTCAAATCCTTCTTTTGAAGAGGAGACTATCGCTGCGTCCGAAATAGCTTACTTTCCTACTATATAGTACGTGAAAAACAGTATGCGAGGCGAGTAGTATGTCCGAATTCATAGTATCCGAAATTCAGTAAGCGAGAAGTACCCGGA
>JAUMHQ010000087.1:3116582-3136618 GCA_032361165.1 Enteromius paludinosus
AATTTAACTTATTATAAATTAATTATGATTTTAAATTTATATTATTATTTAAATATATATTATTTAGGGCATGTAAATTTATTCCATAGTTTTTTCCCCCGCCCAAAAATCAGCTATCATAAATGAATGTACAGTGTGTGTTTAGTAAAAAGCACCTCTTGTTATGCAAATTCTAAGAGTATGTACATTACAGTGCGTATGTATGTTTGTGTGAGCCTGTGTCTGTAGGGGAAGCGCGAGTGTTGATCAGCTGGGAACAAGCGTTTGTGTGTGTATTTGCGTGTCGGGCTCCCCGTGGCGCTGCCTGCCAGGCGCTGTCACCAGCCCCTGATTGACAGCTCTGATAAGCGAGGAGGCAGGCTGCAAATTCTGCCAGCGCACGTCACGCTCAACGCGCGTGTGTGTGTATGCGAGGCAGCCTGCGAACGCTGCCAATGTACGTCACACTTACCCTGTCGGCCTCGTATCAGTCTGAGAGGGAGAGAGAGAGAGGCAGTTAGCGGAATGAAAGACTGCCGCAAGCCGGAGAGGGAAGTAGAGCGGGGAAGAGTGGAGAGAGGGAGGGAGACAGACTGTCAGGCGAGAGCAAAGTCACTGGGCAACATCGGCCTACTTGGTGTGTGTGTGTGTGTGTGTGTGTGTGTGTGTGTGTGTGTGTGTATGTGTGTGTTTTAACAGCACAAATATGATGATGAAGTTTTAAAGCTGGAAAAAATGTAGGCTGTTCTAGATTTCACCTTAAGAGTTACAGTGCAGATGTCAAGAGCCACACTGCAGATGCAGATGTTACAGTGCAGCTGTAAAGTTAGGGAACTTTGCCTCAAAGTTTACCCAAGTGTTTACCTCTGTATTTAGTTTTATATTTTACCACAGAATTTGGGAATTTACCTCAACTTTTATTTCATATTTTACCTCATATTTACTTCTGATTGTACCAAATTAAGAGTCTACCTCGGTATACCACAGACTTTACATCAGATTTTACCCTAGAGTTTACACTCTTAAAAATAAAGGTACTTCATGATGCCATAGAACCATTTTTCTTCAAGAACCTCTAATATCTGAAGAAATTTTCTGTTTTACAAAAAGTTGTTTGCGGGTCTCTTTAGATTATAGAAAGGTAAGAAAGAGATGGTCCTTTAAAAAACCTTTTAAGCACCTTTGTTTTAAAATTTAATTTTATTTACCAGATATAGTCTACTTTGCAAAGTTTTACCTCAGTTTTTGCACATGCAACCTCATTGTTACGACCCGCTCATTTGAGGTTGCAACATAAAAGAGGAATCAAACCAGAATATAAATAACCAATGCAAAGTCTAGGGATAGGGCAAAAGAATATTACAACCAAAATTTATTCTACATGTTATTAAAAAGAAAATGCAAAACCCAGAATTAAAGAATCAACCAAAAAGTCACATGTTACAAAAAGAAACACTCGTGAGACTCCCTCTCACAGAGTCTCCCTAGTATACACACACACAGGAATATATAGGCTACCCATTTAACAATTCACACAGGCTAGACCAATTAGAATCAGCCACACATCTCAGTAGGGCGGGAGAAACTTCAGGGTCGTCACACTCATGTTTTACCATAGAAATCTGGTAAAAAAAAAATGTTAGTACTATTTTGGACTAATTGGCTGGCATTTTTATTAGTCGCTGTAGATAAAAGTGTGTACTTATATACAACCCAAATTCCACATTTTTTTAATTCGAATGAAATCAAAACTAAAAGACAATAAAATCACATGAGCCAATATTTTATTCACAATAAAGCATAGAGCACATAACAAATGTTTAAACTTAATGAGCTCATTTCAAATCTTAAAAAAGTTGTCATGAGGGCAGCAAAGGGCTGAAAAAGCAATACATTTTTGAAAAGATTCAGCTTGGAGAACATCTAACAACTACTTAATGAACTGACATCAGGTCTCTTACACAGTTGTCTTAGGGAGGCAGTCTCTCCGAAGTAAAGATGTCAGCACAGCAAAAAATGACTTTAATTACTTTGAATTTTTGTCTTGTTTCTAGTCAAAATATCAAAAACATTCTTAAATGAAGATACTTTTACTACATAAGCAAAATCACAAGATATTTTGGCTTGTTTCAAGGGAAAAAAGAAGTGCATTTTGCTAAAACAAGTAAAATCTTTTGCTAGTGGGGTAAGTAAAATACTTTTTTTAAAAATATTTTACTGACCCCACTGGGTGATAATTTTACCTGTTTTACAAGCTAAATATCTTAAGCCATTATGCTTATCTAGTAAAAGTATCTTGATACTTGAAAGAAAGTGGAGAAATCTCTTTTTGTAAGGGACAAGGCTGAAGACCTTTGTTGGACGTCCTCAGACGACTTTGCATCACTCATCAGCATGATTCTGTCATTGACATTACTAAATGGGCCCAGGAATACTTCCAGAAACCTCTGTCGATAAACACAATCCACCATCCCATCTGCAGATGCCAACTAAAACTTTTCAATGCACAAAAGAAGCCATATGTGAACATGATCCAGAAGCGCAGATGTGTCCTGTGGGCCAAGGCTTATTTAGTTGAAAAGTGTTCTATAGACAGATGAGTCCAAATTTTACATTCTTGTTTGAAATCACAGAGACCGTGTCCTTTGGGCTAAAGAGGAGGTAGACCTTCCAGCGTGTTATCAGATGGTATGTGGGTGCATAAGTGAATACGGGATGGGCAGCTTGCGTGTTTTGGAAGGCACTATGAATGCTGAAAGGTATATAATAGTTTTAGAGCAACATATGCTCCCCTCCAGATGACCTCTATTTCAGGGAAGGCCTTGTGTATTTCAGCAGGACAATGCAAAACCACACCAACACCAAAACTCCAGAAACTCACAACCTCGATACCCAGACTTCCTCGAACAGTTTTGAAAAGAAGAGATTCTACACCACGGTAAGCATGCCCCTGTCCCAACTGTTACCCAATTTGAAATTTGCCCATTTCTCAGTTTAAACGTCTGCTTGGTTATCTATGTTTTACTGTGAATAAAATATTGGCTAACGTGATTTTTAAATTCTTTCAGTTTTCATTTTCCCAACATTTCCGGTTGTATGTAAATGACTAGTTTTATCAACCCATGGACTGTCTAAGTAGGATCTGCACTGTAAGGTGGTCCAATGATGAAGTGCCTAGCAGTTATCAGTTACAATGCGGCCTTGGCAATGTCATTCTGTTCAGGATGCCAGAGAACGTGCTGCCATTAACTCAACCCTTGACACCATCAAGATCTTGCTCAATATCGACAAAACAGACAGAAAGTCGACCTCCAAGGAACTCAGCGAGGTCATTCACTGCATGGATTCGGCCACAGTCCCAGGTAATGACAGCATCTCGCTGGACCTGATTAAACACTGTCAAAGTTTGTAATTTTACCTTCTACATGAGGTCATTACTCAGGGCCGCTTGTCGGAAAGCTTTAACTCATGCAGTTCATGAGTAAGGATGAGTAATGTCTCCTGATCTCAATCATCTTGGGATCATCATCTCAATTCCTTCAGTCTGAGGGATAAAATGTGGTGTATTTGGAAGGATATGTGCTGGTTTTCATTTTGATGGATTTGTGTGGCATCTTAGAGGCTGGTATGTAGATGGTTTTGTTTTATGTCATGCACTTTCCATGGTAAATCTGATTTCTCTCGGTGCATGTAAACCATGAACTGACTAATTATTGTGAATAATATGCAAGTGATTTCACACGTTACCAATACCACAAAAGGGTAAAACTCCTTTTAGATTAAATGACTGCAGAAGTTTCACTTTAAGTAAGTAGTAGTGACTACATATTCATAACAAGGGTTCTGGATTATCCGCTGTGTTAGCTCAAGGCCTTACTGACAGTTTGTAATGCTTCGTGGAAAACGTGTAGAAGACCTGGTAACCAATCTCGATAATTAAGATTAACTGCATGGTGGAAATGTGGCCTCTCTGTAGATAAGGAAAAGTGAGTTACGTACAACCTCCACCTGTGTGTTCACACACACATAGTATAGAAAGATTAAAAGCTGCATCTGTGAGTTACTGTATAATTTCCAACCCACTTATTACATTAGACCTACTGCTGTGTAATATTTTACAGGAATTAAATACTGTAAACATTTCAAAATGTAATTTTATTGCAAATAAAAAATCTTCATCATGGAAATAAGTGGGGCATAAAAGGCTGAATCATTTTGTTTTATATGTATTATATTATAATCCTAAACTTTATAGGTTGATTTGTTGTGAAACCACAACTGTATCTGCCATTTTAAATTCTCATGCAGCAAAAAGTAAAAGCTCTGTTGACGTTTGGCCCCGTTACAGTGTCATTTTCGCAAATCTGGCCTTTCCAACACAGTCTCACGAGCATTTCGTACACATTCGTACGAGGTGCCAAATTTGTGCCAATTCGTACTAATTCGTACGACCGCACTCGTACGATTTCGTACGATTTGTCTAAAACCACGTGATGCGTAGGTTTAGGAGGCGGGGTTATGTTTAGGTCATTCGTACAAATTCATACGAATTGGCATCTCGTAAAATACGTACGATTTAGAATAAATCGCATGAATTCGTACGAGTGAGGTCGTACAAATTCATACGAATTAGCCACCTCGTAAAATATGTACGAATTGCCGTGAGATCAGGTTGGCCTTTCCCATTTATGTCCTTAAACCACACCATTTCACATTCCATAAAGTTTTAGCTATCATCTATGCTTTTTATTATGATTCATACCCATTGCAATAGAAATTTGTAAAAAATGCAATTTCTACTCTGATTTGTCTATTAAAACTACTTTCATTGGTGTAAATGAGCTTAATCAAGCTGATATAAAATAATGCTTTTAACTGTGTAATCTATTATTAGCCGTCACTTGGGGGGAAAAAAATTACAGAATAATTCCAAAGACCCAAAAAAAGATATCCCGTTTTGATTTTATATAATGTTTATTTTAAACCAAGGTTTCCCTTGTTTTCTACAAGTGATTTTACCTGAATATGTTTGATTTTTGGGGAGCATCATTACACATACCACTCTGCATGCAACGTGATTATCATGAAATCATGTCAAACATTACAATCCGCTACTGCGCGGGTGAGAAAAGTACTTTTTATGAAGTTAAGATAAGAATTATTTTTAGGTTCAGGCTGCGTCACAATACTCTCTCTATGTGTCCTCTACCGTGTTTACTCGTACGCCAACTAACGACCCGACAAACGTGAAAACAAACAGCAGTAAGATGGCCGACTCCCGCGCGCGGCAGGAATATCTGACATTCGTTTGTTCCGTCGCCGTCGCTCCGAGCGACAGAGGCCAATTACTGCAGCAGCCGCGTGACCTTTAGCATGCAGATGAGCCGTGCAGCTCACGCGCTTATGTGTGTGTGTGGCCGGTAAATATTACCGGGAACGGAAGAGCAGAGCCATAATGACGCGCAGATCGTTAGAGGCTCGTTAGGGAGCTCGAGACGGAGGATATTAAAGAGCAGTTAAGAGCAAAACGCAGACACGCACACCTTTCTACAAGACTCTCTCGTCCGCGCACACACTTGCACACACATGCTTGCATTTACACTTGTCTAACTCACACATAAACACGTGTGAGCAATGCTAAATAATGGACACGTTTCTAACTTACAAAAACATACATATTTCATGTAGGCTACACACACGTCTTCTAATACAGTCTGACACACATAAACACATTCTTCCTACTAGCACACATATAGACACTTTACCTGTCTAACGTGCACCACATAATTCACCTGTCCATCATACACAAACTACCCCGTCTACATGCTTTACCTGTCTAATGTGCACATATACCCACAATTCACCTGTCCAACATGCACGCACACACACTTAAAGAGCTTCGGAAGTTCTGTGTGTGTGTGAGCGCTGCGCTGCCGGGGTCTTTCAGCACGCTGGCATTAGTATTCACAGACAGCGCTTCCCTTCAGTGCCTGAATTAATTTTCCACCGTGCATGTGTGTGTGTGTGTGAGTGAGTGTGTGTATCGCATCACAGAGCGCGCGAGACCGCGGCAGAGCGAGCGAGAGACAGACAGTGTGTGGTGATCTCCCTGAGTCTCAAGCCTCTTTTCCTGTTATTTTATTGCGATTTAAATACTTCACTTGTCTAATGCATGTAATCTGACTAATCAGTGCAGGAAATTGCCCACAGTCTGTTTCTAAAGAGGAAACCGTTCTGTGCCGAAACCACCGCAGAGAGAGAGACAGGCTTCCGACGGAAAGCAGCGTGCGCGAAGAACGAAGATTGAGCGTGTGCGTGCGTGAGCGTGCTATTTGTATTCCTTCCACGTTCTCCGCAGCACACCGGATAATTCCGCTTTTTCCTCTTATTTTGATATATGCAGCTCCTGAGTCAGCGTGCGCCTGCGAGGACGTGCTTTTATTGCGCGCTCTCTCTCGCTTGTCTGTCGGATGAATAATATGCCGTCCAGGGGGCCCTTGTGCTGTACGGACGGGAGCGAGAGAGAGATTGCCGGTTCGTCGCTTTCCCTCCGTGCTTTCTTTTTTTTTTTTTTTGCAGGCGCATGTGTGCCTGCGTTTGATTGAAGACCTCCGGCGTATCCGCACACCGCCGGCTAATTAATTGATCGATTCGGCACGTGCAGAGGGCCTTGCCGTCTCGTTCGGCGCGCGAGACGCTCTCGCTAATTGAGATTCCGTGTTCGTGCAAGCTAAACATTTGGAAAGGTCTCTCTCTCTTGTTTATCCCGTAAACAAATGCAAAACGTTCCTCCTTGTTGCGCTACAAACTAATGAAGTCACGCAAATGCTCTTTTAAAAATGTTCTTTTGGGGGAAAGGAAATGCTTTTTTCTTCTACTTTCTCTCTCTTCTCGGCGGTTTCCCGCTGGGATGTTTTCGAGAGAGGCAGAGCCCGTAATTTCAGCACGGCAGACAATGCGATCCGCAGGCGTTTCTTTCCCCCGACACGCGGATCCTGTTCTATCTTCCTCTTCTTTCTCCCTGCCGCTCCTGTCCATCCTCCTTCCTGCGTATCCCACCCCCCGCTGTCTCTCTTCTCTCTCTCCGTCTAGGATGAAAGCTCGGAATCACAAAAGTGTTTATGCCGCGCAGAGAACACCTGGGCTCAGATCTGCGTTTAAAGTCGCAAAGTGACGTTCCCGCATCACACGGCTGAGATTATCAGTCAGCATGCGCGTGCATTTGGCATGCACGAGTGAGCGGCCTGTCAGAGACAAGCCCCACATCGCAAGAAACACAAACCATTTGTATGACCCCTTCACCTCTGAATACCGCCTCCGAGAACCACACACACACACATATGCGCACATGCCCCTGGGGAGAAGGTGCGTTCATTAAACAGTCTGGTTACGCCAACGGTAATGTGGCGTAGATGGAGGGAGGGAAGGGGGTTGGGGCGGTAGTTGGGGCAATTAGAAGGTAAATTGAATATGAGTCATCGCACTGCCACACAGGGGCTTAAACGCTTCAACCGTCGAATAGGAAATTACCTGGCTGAGAGGGCGTGAATGTTGTTTTAATTTATGCATCGTAAACATAAAACCCAATGTGTTTTACGTTTTTTGTATGATTAGAATTTGACATTTTAAATTATTATTTATTTATTCTTTTATCTTTGTTAATTTGACAATTTAATCCAATGCAATTTTGTGAATTGCAAGTTTACAGAGTTTTACAGAACTATGATCGACTGTATATAACAAAGCTATTGGTTGGATGCATTATTTATTGCATTGAGTTTTTGCTCATTGCACCTGATTGTGCGTATGTGTGGTAGTCAAATTGACAAAGCTAGCAGTTGTAGGTATATTACTACAAGTTTATTTGTAGCTACTGTAAAACTACAGGTTTAATGCAAGGAAGTTGAAATGGCACAGTAGCATCAACAAATGTGTTTTTCTATCAGTTTTGGATTTGTTAACACTATTGGGTAGGTTTAGGGTTGGATTTTTTTAGCTTTTATTCAATCCAGACATTTTTACTGTGTATATTTTTACACAGTCAGCGCTACAAACAACTATATTCATCAAATCTGTTGGCTCTACAGATTGTCCAAATGCACATTTATTTGTACGTAGTGAATCCAGGGAATGAGAGTGTATGTGAGAGATCATTTATGTGTGTGTGCTAGTTCTGTCTGCTCTTGCTCGGCGAGTTCATGGTGCGTAACACACCCCGGCAACCTCAGCAGCGGCCGACGCACCTCTTTCATCTCCCATAATGCCCCTCTCTGATCCTCTGCCCGCTAGCGCTCACGGGGAGGGGCTGTCAGCCACGGCTGATTAGAGTGTGTATGTGTGTGCGTGTCAGGGAGGGAGGGACTCTATTTTAGACTCCAGAGATCAGCCAATTAATTTCTTCATTCATGTCTGATTGCTTTGCTCCGGCGTAACGTACAATTATTGTATTTGCCACGCAGGAGTAGCACTCTACGGCCTGGACACACACACACACACACACCTCCATTCAAAGAGATGCATACGTCCACACACACATATTAAGTCATTTGACCACATGGTTTGGCTTTCGACCCGAATACAAACACTTTTTGCCTCTGTCTTTGAACGGCATTCATCAACATATTTAACTTTCTGAGAGCTAAAAAGCTAATGGAGATCCAAAAAGAAGAAACTAAATATTCTGTGGAAAATAACAAATATCAGGTGTGTTTTAGTGGAATTTGATGGGACTGTAAATAGTTCTAAAATAAAAAAACTTATTGAAATTTTACTTGATCTTTTTGGCCTTCTTGTAGTTGACTAACTTGGTGACTAAATTAAACGACCATTTAACTACGTAGCACAGCTTTTTTTGCTTTTAGCAATGAAGTAGCCTGCTGTTTCTCAAATGTAGCATCCTAATCATTTTACTGAATTGTTTTTTTTGTTTTTTTACGTTTACTGTGGTGTTTTTTGGTTTCACTAGTCATGTACAGGCTGTTATAGGCCTACGTTCCAGTTTTTTTTATTTGTATTTATCAGTCTTGTTTAGCATGCATTTACGTTTTCATCAGAGATTTTTATTGTTTTCCCTTTTGAGGTTTATTACAGAAAAAAATGTGTTTTATCCTGTTAAACTCTGCGGACCCGCCGGCGGGTCCAAAGTTATATTCAAATTGTGCCTTGAAATTTAAAAAAATAAATGTTTATACTTCCCTACAGTTGGAATAGAATAACTCTTGCATAGATTATGAAATAAATAAATTTTGCTTACTTGCTGGCATGTGTTGGAAACAAATTAAATTGTTTGCAGGGAGCTGAGGCACTCAGGGCCTGAACTACACACTTTCACATTTCAGTCTACAACAAAAAAATAAAAAAGCGCCTCTTTTTTTTTGTCTTTATTATAACATAGACAATATATACAATAATTTTAATCAATTTCAACAGTGTTTATGTAATTTCAATGGGTTTCCTTTAAAATGATACCAATCTTTTGTATATACACCTCTGCATGTGGGTATGGGAAGCTTTTTAATTCGGTAGGCCCAATTGCAGGCGGAATTCCCCAAAATAGAGTGTAACAGGTTAACTTTGTTTTGTTAGAATATATCTTGAAAAGTTTTCATTTAGATAAAATAGAATTGTTCATAACTTTTGCGCCAAAAGTGAGATTTATCAAAACAAAATGGTGTTTTCTGCTTTTATTAGTCATATTTAGCATGCATTTTGTTTGAGGTTTCATCAGCCTTATAAAAAGGTATATAGTTTTTGAGCCAGATTAATTAAGATCCGATTCATCTGCAGAATTCAATTATATAATCAGGTTTCAGCTACTTTTTGTTAGTTCTTGTAGTGTCGCCAAGTGTCTTTTCAAAGCTCGACTGTAAGTGATAAGTAGTTTCGGAAGCGGGTTTGAAAGGAGCTTTGCCAACACTGGTACATTCGGTCATCATAAGCGAGGAAAAGCGCGAGACGGAAACATCAAGAGAGACGGGAAAGTCTGAAATGGGCCGCTCGGCTTTGAAATTGGTGGGGCGAGACAGAAAATGTCAGGAAAGAAAAGATTCAGAGACCACGAGCTAGAGAAAAAGGCATAAAGAAGGGGAGAAAAGACGCGACAGGGGAAAAACGTGTGCGATTATATGAGAACAGGAGAGCCAGATCACAGACTACGAGCCCACTCTACATTCAGCCCGACCAATTAGAGACCCGCGACCACAGACGAGAAAGAGAGAAAATTACACTTCCTCATTATTCAAATCACTTCTCAGAAAATGAGGCACGTCTCTCTCCATCTCTCTCTCTCTCTCTCCTTATCTCTTTTCTTCCCTCTGTTCTGTGCTCTGCGGCGATGGTGGTGTTTGCGCTCCCTCTCTCTTTCTGCGAAGATAAGCCCCTGGAAAACGCTGTCATTACTGTCCCTCCTTCGCTCCCCCCGCGGGGTTAAATGATTCTCCTCGCTCTGTCACTCCACTCGTTTCTTTATCTATCACTTTACCAAACCCGAGTGGGATCGATACCCCTATCGACTGCAGGATGCTCTCTACACACCCGACTTCCTGCGGAAGGGAGGAAGAGAAGGAGGGAGGGAGGGAGAGCGAGGAGGTGAAGGGCCTTTCGGTTGGCGTCACTCAATCGCTCCGTTCTTAGAAATTGGACTTGGAAATGAGGCAGCCAGGAATAATAGCTCTCTCTCTCTCTCCCTGTGCAGCGGCGTATTAGCCGGGTTAGGCACCGGAGAAAGCTCTGACAGACAGATGAGATGCATTTTGAGACCTGGGTCAGGTTGAAATCAAGTGGGAATCCTGCCGATTGGACTGAACTGCACCTTTTTGCGATCCCAGTTGGCGTGTTTTCATTCCAAATTCGCAATTTTCACAGTTGCATGATTTTGTCATGTTGGCAAACGCATTTTCTCTTTATATTCGTGCAACGGATCATCCATCCATTTTGAAACCAAGATTTTGCTGGATTCTCTTACAGTGTAAACTGTGTTGTTTAAGCATCCTAGATTTTTTTTGTCTGTCAACACAACATCTGATCCATATTTAAACTCATTCTGTCAAAGACACAACAAGTCTTGTTATTGTTTACTAAAACTATGGACAATGTTTTTTTGGCTGTTAAAGTAACGTTAAAATAAAATGTAAAAATTAGAAAACCTTGCGTTGGTAGCTAAGCGAAATATCTTATAATACGTTAGGGAACACTTTATTTTACAGTTACACCTATTGCTTATTAGCATGCATATTACTATAATATTAGCCATTTCTTAGTGCTAATTAAGCACATATTAATGCCTTATTCTACATCCCTAATCCTACCCAATACCTAAACGTATTAATTAACTATTAATAAGCAGCAAATTAAGAATTAATTAACGGAAAAATCTAGATAATAGTTAACAAGTCTTACCTATAATATACCTAAAATATTTTCTAATTTCAAAATATTAATAAATACCATAATTGTGCTATTTTTGATATATATATTATGTATAAATATGTAGTATTTTCCATTTTCTGACTAAAATTTTAACTTAAAAATACAAAAATAAAAGCTATTAAACAAAACATTAATAAATGTTAATTTAATTCAGTTTATTATTTTTATTTATTTGGCCTTTTTTTTGTATTGTAGTTTTGTCAATTTCATTATTAGTTTGATTTATTTTAGTAAAACGGAAATTAGATTTTCTTGAAGAATTTCCTCAAATATTTTTATATATACATTATTACAATTAATGATTTTATTATTATTTCAAGTACCAATTTAGTTTTATTAACTATAATCCAAAGTTCTGGCATGAAACTCTAGATGGCGCTGTCCGATTCAGGTTCTGAATCAAACTATTTAACATCACTATAACAGTATCACATGACACATTCCTTTTACAACAACAGCCAATAAGCATGCTGCTCTACATTACATTAAAATACTGAGCCAGAAACCCTCCACCATCCCCAGCTCCACCTGTATAGATCTGCTACGGGATGATTCATGTATGATGCATAGTGGGGGTTACTTCATATATGTGAGATGCGCAGCAGCAGTATTTCTAACTTGCTTACAGCAGCACGTTGTGGACATATTAGCAGTAGCAAACCTTGGTACTCACTCTGTCGCAGCAGAACATCAGATCTATTCCGCCAAAACCAAACACATTAACACTGTCATGTACATTACCATGCCAATCCCTCCGAGAGCTGTCACGACAGAACATTGTTTAAGGTTTTTTTTTTTTTTTCCTTTTTCTTTTTACTCTGCAGTCTTGCAATCTGGTCACCTGGTTTAACAAAGAATATCTAATGAATAATTCCACCGGACTACACTTGCAATCTCCGGCCTTGCTCTCCGAATCTCTTTTAAAACTTAATTTCCTCCACTTTTCTTCCCCTCTGATCCCTCATTTTCAGCAACAGACCAAATACCATCAGTGTTTTCGTTAAAAAGGACTAAACGTTTCTCGTTTTAGGTGTGCGTTCTGGAGATCTTTCAGTGCCGGCACACGCAAAAGCCGAACAAACGGCTCACAACGGTCTATAAAACCGTTAACCCCGAGCAGACAAAGAGAAATGGAGTGTGTAGCAGAGAAGAGAGAAATCATAAGTGTCTGGGAGATTTACTCGGTGTGTGTGTGTGTTTGGTCAGCTCTCAGGCAGGCCTGTTTGATGTGAATCTCCGATCGGGTTTCTTTTCATGTACACACAAATGCAGCTGGCGCACACACTCGTGCATCACCGCGGCTTTGAAGGCAGCAGATGCGGAGTTCTGACGGAGGGCAGGTGTGTTGCCTGTCTCTCTCTCTCTGTCTCTCTCTGTCCGTCCCGGGGCAGGTCACTGTAAAGGTCAGCGTGCCGGTGATGGAAAGGGACAGCCGCGTCTGTTGCCGTGGGGATGGACCAGACACGTTATCGGGTTAATGCCACACACTGGAAAGCGCGACCTCGCCAGCTTCAAGCACACACACACATATGCGCTCGTAGAAAGCCAAGCAAGGCCTTGCGTCCTCAAGGACAGGTTGGACTTATGAATTTCTTCATTCATTGTCTGTCTTTTTGCTGTTGCTGGAAAATATAAAGCTGAGCATCTGAGGAAGTTTCAATGGTGCCAGTATTAAAAAAAACCTTGTGTTTGTTAAAGAAACTTTTTTTTTTACCAGTGAATGTTCAAGGCTTTAGACTGCTTGCTCACTTCAGGCCATGTGGACATGACATCTAGAAAATAGTCATGCTTCACTAGTTGTTTTAATTTGTCCATTACAGAATATACATGCATTACAGGAGAATTTTGTTTCTACCTGAAAGCCGTAAAAATTTGCACCCTATTTGTACATTTCAAATCGTGTTGTGTTTTGTCAGTAACATATTTTGCGGCAGAAATTATATTTCGATTTTTTTTAATTAAAACAGTCCAGTTCTCTTGTCTCTTGGCTCATTTCAAAGCTACAGTAGTATTTATATAATATATTTTTTGTATCTGATGTGATATTAGAGCTTGATTAGACATTATACAGATACAATTGTGTAAAGAACAACTATTTATCACAGGCGCTTTAATCATTAGTATTTATTAATTTATGCTTGATTGGAAATAATGTTGAAAAAACCCTATAATATATTTTTATATACTGGTTTGTCAGGTTTATTTATTTATGTTTGCATGTAATAGATGCCACAAAATCGTAACAACGGTTCATGGGGCACTAAGCACACCGTGCTGCATTGTCACGGGAACATCCCAGATGTAGATAATGAGGAAATTACATCTGTCCCTCTGCCAAGTGCATTCCAAACAATTAAATTCCGGCACACGCATGACCTGCTCACTCCAAAGTCCCCACTCCTGGGGAATAGTGATGAACGCTTCCATTTGGATTTTGCCCCGTGAACCGTACGGTTTGATAACGGATACCGTCCCACCCTTGCTATCTATCTGTTCATTTATTCATTCATTCGTTCATTTTTATTTTATAATTTTATAAGAACTTTTTATAATTACCAAACAAGGGTATATATATATATATATTAGTGCTGTCAAAAGATTAATCACGATTAATCGCGTCCAAAATAAAAGTTTTTCTTTGCATAATATGTTTGTATGTGCTGTGTATATTTATACACATGCATGTATATATTTAATGAAAATAAGTTTTGTTTATATATTAAATATATTTAGATATAATATCAAATATAAGAAAATAAATGTATAAATGCATTTACATGTAAATACTTTCAAAATGTAAACTGTATGTGTGTGTTTTAATATAAACATTATAAACAAACACAGCATTAACGCGTATATATTGTAAAGAAAATTTTTTATTTTGGATGCGATTAATCGCGATTAATCATTTGACAGCACTAATATAATAATAAAGATACATAACAGGCATTTTAACAGATGCAGATACAGATTTTTACATAACAGATTCCTAGATCTCACAGCAATTCGTACATATTTTACGAGGTAGCTAAATCGTACAAATTCGTACGACTTCATTCGTACGAATTCATATGATTTCTTCTAAATCGAATGTATTTTACAAGTTGCCAATTCGTCTGAATTTGAACGAATGACCTAAACCTAACCCCGCTCCTAAACCTACCCGTCACAGGGTTTTAGACAAACAGGGTTTTAGAGTGAGGTCGTACGAATTAGTGTGAATTTGGCAACTCGTACAAATATGTACGAATTGATCGTGGGACTGTGTTGTTTTAAAATAACCGTGAATTAAGAAAAAAAAAAAAAATTCACATTCAATTTCTTTTTAGGTGCCTGAAGTTGAACATTTGTCCATGTTTCTAGACTGATATAATGACATCTGCTGTGCAACAACTAGTCAGAGTTTGTGGGGTTCATGCTTTGAGTCTTTGAAAAATTCTTGATTGTGTTTAGAACACTTTGTAAACAAGTAGACAATAAATTTTTGAACACACACCATGAAATAAAAACGGAAAGTTTGTATTCATGCTCATGAGGTGTGAGTCTAATGTATATGTAGTGAATTTCTAAATTTCAAAAAAATTGCACAAATTTTACTGCATTTCTTTTCCTAAAAAAATTGACCTGTATATTGATGTTATCTTATCGTAAAAATAATTTCTCAAAGTTACGGGTGGTATTTTCTTCTTAAATATTCTGTCACAGCCACGAATCATGATTTGATACAATTTTGCAGGTGTTATTAAAGGGCTGGCTATTCCCATCTAGACCTCATTTAATTGGACAAAAATCGGATTAGTGCAGGATGATGTCATCAAGCAAGCTGCTCCGTTTCTATTGTTTGAAAACTCTTAATCTGCGGCGTGGAAAATGATAGACTTTCACTCTATTTCTCCCCCTCTGCCTCGCTCTCATTTCGCTCCCACCGAAGCTCTCAGAAGCTTTTGCGTCCTGCCATTTTTCTATTTCTCATTCTGGTGCGAACCCCGTCTTCCTCTCCTAATCGGTACGCTCTTTATTTTCTCTCTCGCTCTCTTTCTCCCTCTCTCTCTCTAACTCAAATTACACCCATTACGGCCCACTCTAGCTCTCCAGCACCTCTCTCCCTCCCTCTCCACACCTCACTGCAGCAAACGCACACACACACACACACACACACTTTCCGCGCAGCTTTTCAAGAAAGGCATCTATTTGTCAGCGTCTGTGTGGAGCTGAGACTGCAGGAGGCCTCCGTTTATAAAACGCACAGCTATCTGTTATACAGGCGTACGTGTGTGTGTCACAGAGAAGAAAAACAACAGAGAAACACAGAGAGAGTGAATATCACCGAACCTGTCAAGAACAGGTCCGACTCGCGTCTCACCAAAAATAATAAAAAAAAGAAATTGGAAATTTCTTGAAAGATAACAATTCCGTTTTAGGACCATTCCAATTGATTTTTGATGTCTGTCTACCATTTTGGGGGACATTTTTAAGTGGTATTACCATATTTTTTGACATTCACATTATTTCTGGCCTTGACTGCACTTGAACTTTTTATCTTTTTCTTGTAACTGCAACTTTAAATTTTACAATCTGAATTAATATGTGCATTATTACAGTAAAAATGGCTCTTGCTTTAACCGGCCTATAAGCTGTTTTTGGCCTTGACTGGTATAGTTTGCTGGTTTTAAGCTGGTCAAGTTATGAGCTTAACTAGGCTAGAGAGAGTAATCCAGCCAAGACCAGGAAACTAGCTTTGTTATTTATTTATTTTAATTATTTTAACATTAAATTAAGGACAAACATATAATAATTTATACAGACTTTATCATTTAAATATTGTAGCCTATGACTGTTTTTGCGTTTCAGTAATGAGGATTTTTATTAGCGTTTAAGAGTATGCTAGCATATTGATTAGCCTTAAAACTAACAAACGTGGACTAAAAGCTAAAAAACTCTAATTGTGAATGTCATGAAAATAATGGCAAAGCCTAATGCTCCTAAAAAAAATCTGCTTAGTTTCTTTTGATTTCGGGGTCATATATAACCGGAAATATTCTGCGGAGATATCGTGAGAGGGTTCGCGTGATTCACCCAGGCTGACTTTGTGTGTTACAAAGAACAGAGAGAAAACTTTTGAATGTGTGTTTGAGGGAAAGAGAGAGGGAGATTAATTGGGTGAGCGGTGAAAAGCTTTCAGCAGAGTCTGCCTCCATTAAGCTGCGCCGCCGTCCACCAATTAGATGGCAAAAAGAACGTAAAAAGAGGGACGAGAATAATGACGGAGCGAGAGAGCAGAATGGATTGGCGGTTTCTTTGTCCTGAGTTTAACCGAATTAAAGAACAACAATTATACGAGACAGACAGACAGAGAGGCAGACGTCCCGCTGTGGCCGCTGCAACAGTACAACAATCAAGCACAGACACACAAACACACAGAGCGTCGCGATATACCACAGTGTTGACTGCTCAATACTACGCAAGATTAAAGAAAATATCACCCAGACTACATTATATTTGGTTTCACGTGAAATGAGAATACGTACAGAAGCCAGTTTTTGCCTCATAGCTAAAAAAACGAATAAATAAATAATTGCGCTATTGCTGTTTCGTAGTTGAAATCTTTTTTTGAGTGAATTACTTACTCACTCAATTGCAAATTTACTTTGTCTCTTTCGACTAATTGCGACTTTGCGATATCTCACTACGTGGCTTCAGATCTTACAGTTGTGATTTTACTTTACATTTTGTTGCGTGCCTTTGTCTGACAATTCTGATTTTGTCACATAATGGCAACGTTGTTTCTTATAATTGCGACTTTTTATCTCACAGCTGCAACTTTATTTCACGTAATTGAAACTTAGTTCGCAATGCTCCTTTGTCTTGCAATTCTAACGTTGTGTTACGAAGGGACTGCGGGTCGAGTTGAGATCCAAGTGCAAAATATTTATTTTAAAAAAACGCAGTCAGAACAGCAAACAGTACTAATTCAAACGACTAATTCCAATCAGGGCAGGCGGCAAACAAACCAAAAACTAGAAAACAGTCCAATGTGAAAAACAGAATGAACCAAGGAAAACACAAGAACAAGGAACGAGGGTATGGGTTTGCAATAATCAGCGTATGAGATAAGGTGAGGGCTTCTTTTAGGGTGTACTCACACTAGGCATGGTTGCCGTGAACCGGGCCAGAGTACGATTGTCCCCCCTCCCCACTCCCCCTCTGGCCTGCACTCACATATGATTTTAGCAAACGTGCCGGAGCACACTTACGTCATTATGGTGAGGCGGTTTCAGGATAAACAAGAGCAGCGCTCTCGCTGGACGCTAGTGATGCGATTTATGGGTCTTTGAGGGGATCCGAATCTTGGTGATCTGTTCCTTTCAAAAGAACAGCCTCTCCCTCTATAACTGTTCTGTCTCGCGGAGGAGTTAATTTGTGTGCATCTGTGTGAAACACGCAATAGGAAAATGTTTATGTTTATGTTCAAAAGAATCGGTTCGTTCGCGAACGTCACGACTCTACTGGAGTCCATCGCTCTGTTTACTTTGTGGATAGTAATTTTAAGTCGTTTGGTCCGCGGTGGTCCACAGCCCTCTTACAGCTTATTGTTAAACAAACATGCACCTCTGCCGTACACCGAAGCGAACCTTTCTCCGCTATGTTTGTTATGGAGCGTCGCAAAAACGTGAAGTCGCGCACCCTGTTCCGTGCTCCAGCACAGTTAGCACTCACACTACATGCGAACCGCCCCCGAGTCCAACTGAACCGTGCTCTGCCACACCTCTTCCAAGCGGCCCAGGGACGGCTAAACGTACCGCGCCCGGGCACGTTTCGGAGCACTCGCACTAGTCAAACGAACCGCGCTTTGGTGGTCAAATGCACTCGGGCACGGTTCAGACTTAAGCAGAGGGGAACGCAAGACAGAACCAACCAATGAGAATAAGTCACATGCAATACAAGGAACCAATCAGAACACAACACATTTACATAGGTAGCACAAGACATGGTGACATGAGGGGCAAGTGGTGACACATGGGAAACGGAGACCAGAAACCAATGCTGAGTCCAAGGTGGAGTGCCCTCTAATGGAGATCATAGGCACTCCAGTTGGTGATCGTGACACCTTGTCTCAGAATTGCAGCTTTATTTCTTGTAATTGCAACTTTATATTTCACAATGTGGCTCAATTGCGACTATTACTTTATATTTCACATTTATGTCTTCATATTTCAGAATTGCGATTTTACTTTATTGTGACTTTACAATTTTACAATTTCAGCCGTCTCACAAATTGTATTGTTTAAATTATTTTGCATTTAATTGCCGTTTATTCTAATATAAAAACATTTCAGCGTTTGATTTTAAGAACATGTGATTGTTTTCGAATCAGCTTGTTTTCGTTTTATTGGGTCACCGTCTTATGTCTAATGAAAAACCAGTTGAGACTGACAGTGGTGCATTTATTGGGGCTTGCACATCTGCCTGGACTGTAGGTTGTAAGTTGGAGATTAGTTGAGGTGAATACACAAATAAACATGCACAGACACACCGTCAGGACTTACAGATAGCAGACATGACAGAGCACAGGACGCAAACACACGTAGGGACCCACTTCAGCTATTTATCAAAAACCTCTGGTTTCCATGGTTTCCTGTCTCTGCCCCTCCACTAGTGAATTCAAAGCTCTTAAAGAGAGAGATGTTTTTAGTTCACTTTTCGGAGCACAGATTTATGCATACAAATACTCTTCCATCATGCTATTTTGAACATGGTATTTCTGGTTTTACATTCATATTGGTATTAACATGTTGTCTGACATTTAACATGGTATGTTTTAACAAACATTTGTCATGCTAATGGTTTTTTTTTAGAGGTTTTTTAGAGGGTTTTTTTACCTTTAGAGGTCTATTCTGACATTTTACATAGTATTAGCATGGGACGTTTTTGTGGTTATTTATTTATTTTGGAACTGCATTTACCATAGTGGATTTACCATAGTATTAGTATGTTTACCATGACACTTATACAATGTCATTACTTTACAATACAATGCATAATAGTATTCTTTTTTTCCCGAAATGTACCATGCTATTACTGTGGTTTAGACAAAAGCATCACATTTACCATGCTTTTTCTGTTGTTTTTTCAAAGATTTACCATGGTGCTATCCTGTCTTTGGACATTTGTCATAGTAGTATACAATGTGCTCAGACATTGATCATGATATTACCCCATTTTTGGACATTTACATTGCAGTTAATGTTGTTTATGGGCATTTACAGTAGCGTTACCATGTTTTTTCAGACGTTTTCCAATGTTTTAGATATTTATCTGAGTGTTATGTTAAAAATACCACATTTTCCATGGTATTATCACACGTTTTAGGCATTTTAACATGGTATTGCTGTATTTTTTATGATACTACAGTATTTTTCAATCCATGTTTTAAACATTTATCTTAGTGGTGTTTAACTGTTAAACTCTGCGGACCCGCCGACGGGTCCAAAGTTACATTTGAATTGTGCCTTGAATTTTTAACCCTTTGTCTGCACCAATAATTCAACAGTGTTTATGTAATTTCAAAGGGTTTCCTTTAAAATGATACCAATCTTTTGTATATACACCTCTGCATGTGGGTATGGGAA
>JAUMHQ010000087.1:3142092-3152907 GCA_032361165.1 Enteromius paludinosus
ATTCACAAGCGCGTATTGAACCGTGGATGTCGTACCGAACGGTTCAATATTATATTGAGAATTGTGGCATCCCTAAAGTACATATTACTGCAGTTTCCAACAGGAATTAACACTAGAAGCGGTGAAGCAACGAGCCCTTTTAATTGTTTTTGTGCGCAGCCATGATAACAGCTCCATATATTTTGCTTTCTGGACATAACAAGCATGCTCAGTGGCACAGAAGCATAAAAAGTTGCACAGCACCACCTTGCATACCGGGGTTAATTCTGTTTTTTATTATGTGCCGTCAGTGAAAATGTGCGCGAATGTGTACGAGCCTCTTACAAATACCAAGAAAAACTCGATTTGTGATGAAAGAGCTGAAGGATAAGTGACTGAAAAACAGGCTAAAAAGACACGCTGTTCATGCAATCTGCTTTTGTTCATACCAGAAGTTACGTACGTATCGCAACAAATAACTAGCCAAAAATTTAACGTTTTAGAAAGATTGTAAAAGCAACTGCTAGGTTTCGTTTACGTACACTCAAAATAACATACATTTAGACCTTCATTTCTCACAGAATATTGCGGCATTAGCTTAGCAACATGCTAATGACTACAAGTTGCATTTCCTGCGCAAAATATTTTATTTGAGGATTCCACGATATTGTAACTTATGTAGAGTCATCCAGATCGTTTACTTGCTAGGTTTCATTTCAGTTAGTGTGCTGCCTTAGAAGAAAGTGAAATTGACTACAGAAAGTGAGGCACAGGTGACAACAAAGCGCCACATCTCACAGAAATGCTGAGAAATGTGTAATTTCCTGTGATAATAATCTAGGCCTTGTTGTTTGTTGCACTTTCTCTTTTCTATTTCTCAGATTTCATGCACGAGAAAATGACTTCCCTTAAGTGTTTTAGGATAAGAAACCAGAGTATTGAGATGCATACAAACACACTAAGCATTTTGACTCTGATACGCCACAAACAACTGTCTCAGTAGTGAACTAATGCTTCTTTAGATGCTTCAGTGTGCTTGAGTGAATGCCAGCTTATCAGTGCCAGCCTGCCAATGCAACAGTGCCCAAGTCAACCATCAGTGCCCTGCAGACCGGCCAATGCAAATGGCATGGTTTTTAGTGCAGGACAGAGAGAGAATTCACTTCAGGTCATATTTTATCTTACAAAGTTTTATTGCTGGTTTTTAGGGATGACAGCGTGTCACGCAAACCCACAGTACCAATGTTGACATGTGGTTAATTTGTCCAGCTTCTGTAAAGCCACAGATGAGATTGTGCCAGAAATACAGCTTGATTCATTGAACAACATTTTAACATTATAAAGTGTATATGGTGACTTTTCATTGTTTCTGCCAATTTTACGGATGGTAAAGACAATTTTAAGACCAATTTTAGTCATTTAAGAAATAAATTAGTAAAGGAGAACATGAGTTGTATTGAAAATGAAGCTTCCAACCGATCTCCATTATTATTTTTTAATAGTTTAAAGGGTAAAAAGGACAAATATCTGCCAATAGGCTCTGACAAATCTACTTAACTTAAAGTGAAAACAAGTTTCCCAGTTCTAGTTTAATCCATAAATTCATTTAATTTTGTTCAGTTTCTCAAAAAACAAGACTTAATGTATTAAATTTCCAACTCAAGTAAATGTATCTTGACTTAGAGATGTGATAGAGAACAAGACAAAAACTTAAAGACATTTGTTTTTGTTGGTGCATGCAACATTTAATGCCACTACCAAGATTTTCCGCTTTGATTTAAGACCTTTCAAGGGCTAATTTGTGGAAGGGCTTTTAAGACTTTTTAAACCTTGGTTTTGGAAAAATTGTTTCCAACAGGTAGTTCTTTTTTATGTTTTGGAAATTAGTTCACTTTGAGAACGCATATTTCATGAGCTGAAATATAAAGAAATCGACGTCCCCGCGTTAATTGAAATACTCTGCGTAGTCCATAGCCGTTCGGTGACAAATATCGGCCCGCATTTGATAAAACGAGCACGCAATTTGGCAGCTTTTTTTTCATGCTACCCCATTTTTTTCATGCTACCCCATCTCTCGGTCTCTCTCTTTCACATCAAAGAGGCGCCGAGTGCGATATTGAGGAATTCCATTTGCAGAGCGTCTTTAATAGGTGCGACGGCAGACACAGGCGCGGGAAGGAATCTGATAAAGAGAGAGAGGCAAGCGAGCGTGAGAGAGAATTAAAGGAAGCGTCAGATCTGGCAGAGACGAGCGAGTGAATGGAGAGAGAGAGAAAGAGAGAAAGACAGAATCAAATGGGTCTTGCCGGTGGAAGAGCGCTGTGACTCGCAAGCGTTCCGTGACTGTTTCCCAAAGGATCACGCTCATACCTGCCAGTTACCTCAGACAGCACGTTTATTAAACTGTAATATCTGTCTACTGATGATCCTAAACCAGCCTTCTCTCCACAAGAATAGTCAGTGGTGCATGGGACCCATAGTGCAGCTGGGGGACGCTCTTCCTTTGGGAGGCCCCCATGATATTATGCATAGAATATCCTCTTTTTAAGAGGTTTTTTTTTTGTTTCTTGTCTTATATATATATAGACAGAGAGAGACAGAGGAAAATATAGATACAAAGACATAAAGGTAGATAGAGACAGAGGAACAGATAGATAGATATAGAGGGAAATAGATATTAAAAAAGAGAGACAGACAGGTAGATAGACACAGACCGACAGACAGAGGGAAATACAGATATAGACAGATATAATATATATATATATAGAATATACTGTTTTTCTGGCTGAAATTATGCCTATTATAAGTATGACCGTGTGATTATTGTTGGGGATTTTAATGTCCATGTTTGCTGTCCTGGTAACCAGACGGCAAAGTGTCTATGGACACTGATGAGCTTAGATCTTGGCTGCATAACACCTCCCACCCAAACTGTTATAGACTCTGTGGCACCACTGAAAATCAGACAGCCTAAAACTAAATTTGAACCATGGCAAAATGACACGGCTCGTGCCGCCAGACGCGAGTGTCGTAAAGCTAGTGTAAATGGAAAAAGGACAATTTGTATGTGTCACTTCAAATGCTTAGAGACTGCTGGCACCATTACCAGGCGGTTACAAAAGAGGCTAAGAGAAAATATCTCACAGAAATTATTGAATCAAATCATAATAAGCCTTGTGTTTTGTTCACTGTTTTTAATTTTCCACAAACTCTATGTGTTGATGCCTCCTGAGCCACCTGCAAGCATTTTTCTCATTTATTTTATTAATAAGGACTGTTCTATTAGGGCCCTTATTCAGCCTTGTTGCTAACGATTCTTCTGTCTTTGTCTGCTGCTCTGCTGTATTTGATAAGTTTGAGCCTGTGACTCTGGATATGTTACAGGTGATTGTTGGTCATTTAAAGCCCTCAGGTTCTCCATATGATGCTCTTCCTCCTCGATTTGTTAAGGAGCTTTTTTTTCCACACCAGGGCCATGTGTTTTAGCAATTGTTAATAGTAGTTTGTCCTCAGGTGTGTTCCCTGAAAAGTTTAAATTGCAACCTTTGCTCAAAAATACCTGGCCTGGATACTGGAGACCTTACAGATTTTAGGCCCTTTCTGTCAAAAGTTCTTGAAAAGGTAGTATGTAATCAATTAAAGACTTTTTTTTTGGAAGATCACAAATTGCTTGAAATTTTCCAGTCTGGCTTTAGGGCCTTTCACAGTACAGAACTGGTTTTGTTGAAAGTTTTTAATGATATCTTTTTAGCTACCGAGTCTGGGGACTGTGTCATCCTTATGCTTCTTGATTTAACTGCTGCCTTTGATACTGTGGATCATGACATTTTAATTTCTCAGTTGGAAAAATGGGTGGGCATTAAAGGGGCAGCGCTTGAGTGGTTTAGGTCCTGTCTGGAAAGACGGACATTTAGCGTTAGCATTAGGGATTATGTCTCTTCCCCTGTCCCTCTGTTGTATGGGGTCCCACAGGGCTCAGTGTTAGGTCCTCTTCTTTTTTTCTCTCTACTTGCTCCCCCTTGGGTCAATAATTAGGAGGCATGTATGCCTGTATGCCGATGACATCCAGATCTATGTCCCAATTAAAAAAAGTGAGACTGTCAGACCACTGCTTCAGTGTCTTAATGACATAAAGTCCTGGATGGCTCTTGATTTTTTAAGTGTCAATGAAAAGAAAGCGGAAGTTATGGTTTTTGGGGATATTACTGGGACTTCCATTGTTGATTTGAGTGCCCTAGCCCATCAACTATCACAAACCGACTATCACAGACCTTGGGGTTAAACTTGATTCTGACCTAAAGTTGGACAATCAAATAGGGGCAGTTGTCAAGTCAAGCTTTTTTAAATAAAGCCATTTCTCTCAAGACAACAATTAATATATTTGTATGTACTGTGTATATTTATTAAGCATATATAAATACAAACACATGCATGTATATATTTAATGAAAATATGTTAATATATTAAATATATTTAGATATAATATAAAATATAAGAAAATAAATGCATTTACGTGTAAATACTTTCAAAATAAATAATGTACGTGTGTGTTTTAATATAAACATAATAAATAAACACAGCATAAACACATATATTGTGTAAAGAAAAACCTATTTTTCGGATGCGATTAATCATTTGACAGCACCAGTACATATATATGTATATATATATATACACATTGCCCTCCAAAAGTTTGGAAACGCCCTATTGTTTTGGACAATATTGGCATGAATCCTTTTTAATTTATAATAATTTTGCATTGATAAGGAACAACACAAACTATTAACGCATGTTTTATTAAATAGTTTATACACAGAAAATACTTCTATTTTCGATTCATCAAAATATCCACCATTAGCAGCTATTACAGATCTGCATAATCTGGGCATCCGAGCTGTCAGTTATTCAAACATCGACTTAAAATATTCCTCCAAGCCTCTCGAAGGATTGCCCAAAGAATATTCACACACTTTGGACACTTCTTACGGACATCACGGTCCAGTTCCTCCCATAGTTTCTCAACTTTGACATGTATATATTGCCATTATAATGTAATAATTTAAAAAATATTATTGCTGGTCTTCAGTGAAGTTACTTTGCTGTACAGTATTTCCACCAAAAATGATAAGGATTTATTCTGATATCATCCAAAACCACACCTTGCCAGTGTTGTTTCCAAACTTTTGGAACGCAGTGTATATATAGATATATAATGCAGCATTGATACTTAGGTGAAATCTTTATTTTTTAAATGTACTTCAAAGATGCTTGTTTTTGTCATGCTAAAACATGCTTTTTATCTGCTAAGTGGTGTATCTATGGCCTCTACTAGCAGGGGCTAAGAGGGCCGTGCTAACCAGCTAAACCCTGACCCCTACGGTTCAGCACAGTGATGTCATGAACTGATTCCAGATCAGACGCGAATGGCTGTGGGAAGAACTGACTGCAGGTCAGTGTGGAAATATACGAGGGTTCGGGGGGGGGAATAAACTTGAACCACTCACTGCAAGTCCCACAGTCGTCCTGGGTGAGTTTATTCCCTTAAGCATAGTGTGGAAAATTTGCATGTCAAGCTGTGTTTTTCAGTGCATGCATCCACACACACACACACAGTTTAATCCTGCGCAGTGGGGATTGCCGTCTGGAGATTGTACAGCGTCCAAGACCGAGTCGCCTCTTGTTGACCTTCTCACACACACACACACACACTTCTCCCTCTATGGGCCTATACGTCCGTTCTCAGGCGATGTGTGTGTGTGTGTGCGCAAGCATACAGCTTTGATCCCCAGCTGAAGGGTACTTACAGGCCAAATTTCCAAATGCGTAAGAGTCAGAGCCAGCCCGCTGGAGAGAGAGCAAGAGAGACAGAATGAATTCTTACACGGCTCTGGGAATTGGGTCTCGGCGGCTGGAGCTATTAATATATCGCTGCGGCCCCGAGAGAGAGAGACGGCGAGGTAGACAGACAGACAGCCGCAAAGAGAGACATATAGATAGAGCCAGCGTGTAGAGGCATAGATAGACAGACTCATAGGAAGAAATATAGATAGATAGATAGGTAGATAGGTAGATAGATAGATAGATAGATAGATAGATAGATAGATAGATAGATAGATAGATAGATAGATAGATAGATAGATAGACATTTGAGAGGCCTTGCAGGGAAAGACTGTCCGTGTGCGCGTTACTGGCAGGCTTGTGTATCGGTCATCAATGCACAGTTAAGAATATCGATGAGGCAGTTATTGACGAACGCATGTGTTACAGAAAGTGTGACCAGCGCTCTGACCCGAAACACAGCCTTTTCTCTCTCTCCCTGTGACTCCGGGTCAGTGTTGATCTGACCTCACTAGTAACGATTGCCCACGCAACCGCAGAAACACGTCTGGTCCTGGATGAGCCCCGCAGGAAGCGCATCATCAATACAATTATCACATCGCAGTTTATGACAGTACAGTTGAGTCGCTGAATCGAACGCAATTGAATTAAATCACGTCGGCTCGTTACAGGTGACGACAGACAGGCCGAGTCAGTCATCAAGCCCAGAGCGCGCGCGCGAGAGTGTGAGAGAGAGGGATTTGGCTCTTTATCTCTCCGCTGCTCTGCGCTGCTCAACGGCCAGTAAGCAGGATTAATGGTCCTGTCTCAGCGTGAGCCAGGTACACACACACACACAATCTCTCTCTCTCACACACACACACACACAGAGCGGGGCCAGTAATCGCACGCAAACAGCACACGCTTTTCAGGCAGCGCTACGCGCGCACACACATACTCGCGTTTCAAAAGCACTGGAAGCACCTGTTTCTCTCCCACAGAGCCTCGCGCACACACGCGCCGCTGCGTTCATTCCCTCACGCTCTGTCTCTTTTTTCGTCTCAGCTCTCGTCCCGCTCCTGCAGTCAGGGTTTCCCTGGCGCTCTTCAGACGCCAGTGAAGCGTGACGGCAAGATGTTCCCCGGAGAAATCCCGCAGTCAGACCTCTGCCGCTTCGTTCCCGCGATCGCTTCGGTAAATGTAGAAAGCAGAACGTAGCGCACGAGTGAAGCCTGACGCGGAAAGAATGAAAAAACGTCCCCTCAACAAAGTTGGGAAGGACAAACCCTGAAAGCAATATTAGATTAGAGTCAACTTTATTGTCATTACACATGTACAAGCACAAAGCAACGAAATGGGTCTAACCAGCAGTGCAATGAGCAGCATTGGGGCAATATATTGGGGCTTAACAGTTTGTGAAGCATTTCACTCATTAGCACAGAATAAACAGATTTTAGATGGCGCAGCACAACCATCCAAAACCATAAAAACAATACTTCTGACATAGTTAACACCTCAAGAAACGTAGTGTAGAAGTTAAACTCAAAAAGTAAACAAATAGCACAGGTAGCAAAGTTAACAGGGAAATAGCGAAATTAGCACACAAGTTAAAGTTAGTGAAGAAAGGCAAAGTTAGCAAAGGTAAAGACTAGTCTTAAAAGTTAGTCAGCTAAATTTAAATAAAGACTGGTCACAGTTTTTGTTTTATTCAGTTACAATATATATATATATATATTATATATTAATCTAAGGTAAATACAAAATAAGACAGTTTACTCTTGGCTAACTGCTAGCTGGTCAGATTAGCTCTTAAAACACTGTCTAAACATGAAGACTAGGTTCATGCAACTGGCCCCAGATGACAATTAGCATTGGATGTGACCAAGTTATCCCAGCTATCAGAGAACACAACACGGCTAACGGTTACAGTAATAGCGAATTTACTGTGAAATTTAGCAAGCTCAATGGTCAATCCAGTTCAAAATCTGCATTGAGAAATCTTTTGTTCGTGGGCAAAATTCCTATTTTCTATCGAAAAAACTGATTTGCTGAACCACATAGGTAACTCTGAGGGAATACTTGACCTAGCTAGTTAGGTAAAGCCAGTTCCAACAGTTAACGTTAATTCAGTTAGCACAGGTAATTTAGCAAGCACATGCCATATCCAAGACACCGAGGTCAAGCATGGCTGGAATTAATTTAACTAAGAGGCGATTAACTCTGAAAGTATCATCAAGTAGTAACGTCAGTACTGGTACAAAAAGTAATCGTAAGAGATAGGCCGACGAGAGGCCGCGAGTCGCAAAACATAAAGAAAAAAACTGTGTTAATGGCATATCGATCTAGAAAAGCAGTGCAATGCGAACAATCTAGCAAACTCTCTTTTCTTCTCACTTTTTACGTCCAGCCGTGACGTAGAAGAAACCGAAAAGCTTTCATCCCAAGCACAAGGAGAGCTGAGCACGAGGCCTGGCAGGCGCGCGGCGCGCTGGCACTGCGAGTGTCTCTGTAATATGCCCTGTGAGCGCGCAAAATCTGCCTCGACAGTGATCCGTGAGCACGTAAAAGAACGCTATTAAAATGCTAAGAGAGAACTTTAACCAGATTAAACCGATCCGCGCGCCGCTAAACGGGACGCCGTCGCCACGGACCGGATACTTTGCGCGGTACTCTTCCTGCCTCCGTCTCTCTCTCTCTCTCTCTCTCGTCATTAATCTCGTGGCAGCGCTGCAGGAAACAGCCTTTCACAGGCAGCTGGAATTTCATCTCCTCCCTCGGTCTTTATTACTCTTCCACTCAACCTATCCCTCGCTCACCCCCTCCTCTTCTCTCTCTCTCTCTCGCTCTCTCTCTCTCTCCGTTTATTACGGCGCTCTAATCACTCGCGCGCAGGTAACAGAACACTGCGCTGCACACAATAGAGCCGGCCTTCATAGCACCTCTACGCACACACAAACAGAAGCCCGGGCTCATAAACTAACACGCACACACATAAACGCGCAGCCTCTAAATCGCACACGCCGTGGATTCTTCTCTCAGAAGGGCAGGGTAAGTGACGAGGGGAGGAGGGGTGGCTCAGAATGATAAAGAGAGGGGGAGAGCCGCAGAGCGTGATTAGAGAGAGAGGGACACGAGCGGCAGCAGCGTCTAGCGGAGCGCGGCGGCGATACGGAGAACGGCGGTACAGCAGCCCCTCCTAGCGGAACGTAGTGCAACTGCAGGTCTGTCGTACGATCGGAGCTCGTCTTTTTGGAAGTCAGACTTTTTATGCCATGGTGTAAAAAAAAAAAAAAAAGTATATTGAAAAGTTTTATAAGTAAGAACTTTTATATTATTATTATTATTATTAAAGGCAATGTTGAAATTGAATTTGCTGGGCATTTTGTTCATATGAGGGTTAATGTTAATTAAAAATAAATGCTTTTTTACTTTACTAATAAAATATTGTCAAAATGTTATTGAGTAAGTATTCCCAGCATCCTCTTTACTTAATCATGCTTTCCCCAAGCCCATAAAATTAAGTTTAAAAAATAGAAATATTAATTATATTAGTATACGAATATTTTGAATAAAATAGAATATTAGAATCAAATGTTACATGGAATTGTTTTGACCATTCTGTTTACTTGAGGTTGCCCCAAAATAAAATAAATAAATAAATGTTTATATGATTTACAGGGGTAGCCAAAATTGTGGCAGATCTAAAAATATTGCCCTTTTTTTGACTTCATTGCATAATGTTCATGAAACATGCAGACGGTGCTCTGAGCACAGCTGTCAGTTGTACTGTTTTCATCGACTTTTAACTTTAATATTTGGTATGTCCACCTTTTGCAGCAATCACAGCAGCACATATCTCTGGCATGGTGTCAATATATTTTTCCTGAGAACTTCAACACAAATGATATACCATGCCTTCAACCCAAGAGGCTATCCGTTGAATGCACAATAGGTCTGTCCAGTTTGTTGGGTGAAGGTCCAGACTTTGAGGGGGCCAGTCCATCATTTTCAGTGTTCACATGTTTGAATATGAAACTCTTATTGAACAACTCATTTGATCATTCTAATCACTTAAAACAGAAATAAAATAAAATGTAAATATAAGCAGGACTACCATAAATCGTAATTTAGGGCTGCATTGATCTACACCTGCAAGAAGCCACTCAGAACACCTGGAAACCTCCCAGCAACTGAACAGCCTAGTCTTAGCAGCATCGTAGCGGCACTTTTGCTCAAGCAGAAATCTGGTGTTAATAATCTCTGTCTCGCATTCTGTCAGTCTCATTTCTCTCTTGTGGCCTCTCGCGCAGTCTCGCGGCGTCATTCACACCAGCTCTGCACACACACATGACACGTCTGTACACGCACACACATACACACACTTTCACAGGGCAAAACCGCAGATTTGTGCGTATTTATATTAGGTCACAATGTTTAATCAGCAATTTATGCTGAAAAATGACATACTGACATAAGTGTGACGCAGGTTTGAGTTTACGTCATGATCAATTTTACTTACAAAATAGCTTCCAAATAACAATGATCTGAACATTTGACATAAAAAAAATGTTTTATATCAATACAATACAATATAACCGTAAATAACATCACGTTAAGAGACAGGATAGCGAGAACATGATCTGCGGGCCGAAGCTTCCTCCAGAGTCTTGGATCGCGTTATATTCCTTTGCTGTCTGCGTGTCGGCTCTTGGCGCAGAGGATCAGAGCGTGTCGTGCTGCGGCTCCTGCGAACAGGCAGACAAATAAACAGTTGGCAGGATCTGGTGTGTGTGTGTGTGTGTGTGTGTGTGTGTGTGTGGCTGGCAGGAAACGCTGCTTGTCCATGCTATTAAATCTACCTGTCTTTCTTTCTGTCTATCTATCTATTATCTGTCTATCTGTTGTTTTTTGTACTTTATCTCTATCTATCTATCTATCCATCATCTATCCATCCATCCATCCATCCATCCATCCATCCATCCATCCATCCATCCATCCATCCATCTATCTATCTATCTA
>JAUMHQ010000087.1:3164664-3180616 GCA_032361165.1 Enteromius paludinosus
ACTTGATTTCTATAAGAAGTAGGAAACGATGGTGTTTGAGACTCACAGTATGTTATGTCCATGTACTGAACTGTTATGCCAAGGTAAATTCAGTTTTCCATTCTATGGCACCTTTAAACTATACGGCAAATCATTCACGTGTAGCTAATCCAGTCAGATTTTGTCAACAGAATTGTAGCATATCTTTTTTTGCACAATTATACAGTAGGCTGATACTAAACGTCATTTTGGCTAAATAAAAAAGTGCAAACATAATGCTAAAGTACAGTTAGTAGTGTAATGAGGAGGCAAAACAAATATACATAAATAAGTAGGCCTAAAAAATGGCAAACCACACACATTTTGTCATAAAAATAAATTAATAAATGAAGCAATATGGTTTGCACCACTAACACTGATGCTAAACGCGTGTGCTCAGCGTGTAGGCTAATTTTAGCGGTGTTTCTGTACAGCTGATAAGGCCGATATGTTAATGTCCCCTCAGATGATCACTCGCTGGACTCGTGCACTTCTATGTCATCACACTTCTATTTTTAAACTCATAAACGGAGCGGGAACGCCAGCGCTTAAACGGGCAACATGTGTGAGCTAATAAACGATAGCTCAGCCAGGAACCGCAGCAGACTGGCCAGAACATACCCTTGACAGTCTTGGCAGACGTCTCTCGTTTTTTCAAAACCACCTGTTTTGTTACTCGCCGTCTGCGGGACGTTACTCATTCTGCATGTTTTTTTTTGTCAGCACTGCATTAAAAACATACATACGGTCCTTAACGCTAAGTTCTGTATGACGCGCACAAATTTCACAAGTCTTGCTCTAACACATATCAAGTACCACACATGTGCATGTTGTTCTCCTCACTGTACTGAGCTAAAAACACTTTCTTAAGTACAACCAGCGACCGTCCAAGTACATTTTTGAAAAGACTTATAAATAAACAACTAACCATCAACATTCAGTGATGCTGTAGGCCTACGCCTTTGACTCAAGTTACACATGCAGTAAACACACAAACAAAACTTATTTTAGCAAGCAGCAACAACACTTCATCTAGGAAATGTCAGTTAAAGCTAGACTTGAGGGTCTGTAAATAAACCATACACAAACATCTCAAATAGAAGCAACAGCCATAAACAAACAAACAACAAGAACAAACATTGTTTTTTCAAAGAAAAAGTAACCTATAAAATATTTACAAATAAAACTAGCTACAAGATTTAAAAACGTAACAATTAAAGATCAAACAGTGCGTGAAGACAAAGTACATATTTATGAAAACAAACTACATGTAAAGAAAAAAAATAACTAATAACTTTAGCCGAACAAACTGCGCCGTACAATTCAAATTCAATGCCAACAGGGGGAAATTACCTCACAACCTTGAAAGAACTGGAAGTAAACCTCAAATAAAACTATTTGGCACATTTATTTTAGTGTGGCATGCAAATTTCACTGGTTATTGGCAGCCGAGCACAGGTCTGAAAGACAACTAACCAGTAATTGTTGTAATTTGCTGTATTGTTACTTGAACTGAAGCTGTAAACACCTCCGACACACAAACACACAAAAGAGAAAAGCTGTCTTATAACAAATAAACACCCACACACATTCTGCTTGATTGAACACTGTTGATGAAGTAAACACACACACACAAACTAACCTTGTTTTATATAAATATATATTGTTATTATATATTTGGTTATATTTACTCAGTACTTCTTCAATCAAAAACATTCCCGGATGAAGTGAAGTGAGTCCGATGCTGGGAAGCACGTAAACCTACACACTTCAGCATAGCGTGCTAACTGATAAATCACAGGCTAACAATAGCCGGACTCTGAAAGAGTGAAAACATGCACACAGAGAGGACATCCAGGCACATACACACGGTCCACACACCCTGTTCATGCTCTCGAAGGCTGCTGGGAAGTTCTTGTAACAGCACTTCTGTTTATAGATGTTTTCAAACTAGCCTAGAACTTGATGCTGGTCCTTGATCCCAGTGTTTGGGTGCAGACACACATGCAGGCCCCGTATAAGGTACTAACTATACTGTCATACAACACTATTTACAGTGAGGTGCCTCTTTTAGGAAAGAGAGAGTCCAGAAGTCAA
Organism: Enteromius paludinosus; assembly: GCA_032361165.1. Lineage (NCBI taxonomy): Eukaryota > Metazoa > Chordata > Actinopteri > Cypriniformes > Cyprinidae > Enteromius > Enteromius paludinosus. The sequence goes on from JAUMHQ010000087.1 coordinate 3,166,780, forward strand.
AGATAGATAAGCTAAATGTGGCTATAGTGCTTTTTTTTAATTTTTTTTTTATTTATTATAATTTTAATTTATAATTCAGTATTATTTTTAAATTATATATCATTTTTATTATTTTTTATTTGTTTAGCGCTGTTTTAATAATACCAATAAATTAATTAATTAATATATTTATATAAATATATATATATATATGATTGAATTAAAGTGTGGAGAATAAGGTTAATTTGATATTGTTTGAGAGTGTCAAACAGATGCTAACTGACAAGGTCATAAACATTTTGCGTTCATTTCTAACTGTGTCTATTTATCTGTGTATATATCTGTGTATTTAATGTGGTGCCTGGACAAAAATCTTCTTGTACCTGTTCAAAAGCTTACCTGACTTGACAGGCAAGTTATTTCTTAAAGGCAAATTTCATGTTTTCAAATAAATCGGGTGCGGTGCGTTCACACCCAAAATCTGAAAACACCCTTCAAAGGGGTCATATTTTGTGTATTTGATGTAATGCAAAGTGTTTATGCGGTTTAAGGTTCAAGAAGCGTTATTTTCTACATACTGTGCATTATTGTTTCTCCTTTAACCCTGCCTTCCGAAACGAGTGTTGTACAAAGCTCATATTTCTAAAAAAGCGAGGTCTGCTTTGATTGGCCAGTTATCCAGTGCGCTGTGATTGGGCGAATACCACAAGGGTGTGACAGAAGTGCTACACCCCTTACCAGTAGCACTACTCTACAATTTAAATATGAAAACATACAGGCAGTGTTGCCAACTCAGCGACTTTGTTGCTAGATTTAGCGACTTTTCAGACCCCCTTGGCGACCTTTTTTCAAAAAAGCAACAAGAGACAAATCTAGCGACTTCTTGGACAAACCTTAGCGAGTCTATGTTGCTGCTAACTCTATTTTACATGTAAATGTAGCCCAAATCACAGCATAGCCATTGTCTATATCTTATGTGTATTTGATTTAATCAGAAAACGGCTTGATTATAAATCAGGATATTAATCCAGATTAACATCTTGTAAGGAAGAGCTAGTTTAACCTAATAATGGCGTGCATTTCAGTCACTATTTCATATTCATTCTGTTTTTCTGACAAAAGAAACCATTAAATATATCAGTGAAAACAGTTATATTGAGAATTAGGGTGCATTAAATTACATTGTGTGGCTACAGAGAAGCAAGATAATATGACGCACTGACGTAATGAATATGCAAATTGCCGTATGACGTCATCTAGCAACATCTAGTGACTTTTCAAGCTGGCTTTAGCTATATTTAGCTTCATTGGAAAAAGGCAACACTGCTTACAGGCTGTGAGTCAGAAGCACTAGACTGTCCTAGCAAAGTCGGAATTGCCCCACCTTATAGAAACAACCTGTGCACTACCATGTTCAGGAAATAACGTTAGTCCTACATTAAATACCGTGCACACACTCTAATAATCTGAGCAGTTCTGGAACAGTGTTGTAACTACTGTTCAATCACTGATTTCTAGTTATAGTCCGAATATGGTGTCGACGGGCACATGTGTAAACACGCTGTTTTTAAGAGGGAAGTGGACAAGTTATAACTTTTAGGGATCTTATCTATACAGAATGTAAATCATATGACCCCTTTAATAACTCCTGAATTTTCTTGTAAATACAAACACTAATAGCCTATTTTATACGACTGACAAACCGAAGTCGAGCTTCTTTTTTTCCGGCCGCTCCTGTAAACACAAGCCGTGCTCCCTACGGCATGTGCAGGACCGCTGTCAGATCTATTTATACACCGAGGATAGACTCAGAGTGAGTCAGAGAAAAATCCCCCGTCTCTGTCTCGCGCTCCTCTCACAAATCTTTCCGTCAGCACGGCTGCAGAAAAGCCGCTGAGCTTCTCAACAGAGTGTGACATCAGCGCGTCCAGTCAGGGACGATTGGAGACGGAGGGATGAGTGATGGATCAAGGGAAGAAAGGAAGTGCGGAGAGAATGAGCCAGACCGCAAACCCAGAGGGAGAAAAGCACCAGGGCTCGCTCTCTCGCTCTAATTGAGTTGTAAAATATGAGTTTTACCCACCGCAGACGGTTACATAAGAGCAAGGGAGATGAATGTGTGTAGACCACACCCTTAGAATACCATGGCCAAACGTTTTTTTTTAACGTAACCTTACGCCGCTATTTGTCACCGGAACGCGCGCGGCTTCTGGAGTCAGTAGCTTCTAGTTTACTTTAATTGTATAAAAGCAAACCGGTATTTGATCTATTATTTTTATTCATTATTATACACTAGTGCTATAAAATGATTAATCGCAATTAACCGCATTCAAAATAAAAGTTTTTGTTTGCCTAATATATGTGTGTTTTGTGTATATTTATATATACATGAACACACACATGCATGTATACGTTTCGGAAAAATATTGTTTATATTTAATATATTTATATATAGTATAAATTATAAGAATATAAATATAGATATGTAAATACATTTAAACTATGGCTGCACCATATTGGGAAAAAAATGACATTACGATATAATTTTTTCCTGCTATATATATTACGATGTGTACAGATTTATTTATGTTCATCAGGTGTTCATCAGGTGTTCATCAGCGTCATCCTTTTTGTGTCCAAAATTAGGGCTGCAGGATAATCATCGCGCGATATGTATTGCGCATCTTATCAGTAAAGCCGGTTCTGTAATCAGCGGTAAATGTACTGCTGTTATTCACTGACGAGCTGCGCAAAATCGGGTTTATTATCAGAGTGATTTTGCGCAGTTCATCAGAGAATAACGGCTCTGTGTAGTGAATGCGGCTCAAGGTAAGATCACGCACCTAATGGAATTTACCGCTGATTACAGAACCGGCTTTACTGATAAGATGCGCAATACATATCGCGCGATGATTATCGCACAGCCCTATCCAAAATACTTCCATATGACAGACGTTGCGTTTCTTTTTGTTACCAAATCTTCAATTTCTGTGCTTTTCTCCCGTCCTGCGCTCATTTCGCCATGCGCATGCAGAGACTGCATGCATGAAGTAGGTGAAGCAACGTGTGCTTTGTAGTTTTTAAAGAACCCTTAAATATGAGTTAATTACTTTATATTAGACAAATATAGATCCGTAAATAGAGATATTAGAAATATAGAAAGTAAATTTTTCAATCAGATGCACACAGATGCCCTGCATCGTGACTGCCGCGATGTGACTATCGCGCATGCATACATCATGATGACGATGCTGAAACGATGTATCGTGCAGCCCTAATGTAAACATCTTCGAAATATTATAAATAAACACACATGTATGTATACACAGTATACACAATAAACATGCATATATTTATTATATAAACTTTTATTTTGATTAATCGTTTAAACAATAGTTTTACTGTTTACTATAGCAGCTAATAACCCGGAAGTCTCGCACATTCAAAGAAGATAAATTGCTCAATAGACAAACAACTTTCAAGTCAGAATTGTGAGATGTGAACTCGCAATAGTGAGTTATACAGCTTAATTTTGCTCTTATAATTGCGAGTTTGCATCTCACAATTTTGACTTAACTCACAATTGCATCTTATAAAGCCGGAACCACAAGATATAAACTTGTAAGAAGTCTTGCAAGTTTATATCTCAAGGTTCTGACTTTATAACTCACTATTGCATCACTATTATTTAAATCATGCAATTCTGACTTTATTTTTCAGAATTGCACATTTATATGTCTCAATTCTGATTTTATTACTCGCAACTGCAGAAATGCGCCAAAAAAGTTAGAACTGTGACATAAAAAAAATTATAATAGTTTTTTATTTCACTTAATTTTTTACATTTTTGTATTTAGTAGTGGAAACAGGCTAGACAGACGAATAGATGAAATATCGCTTTTTAGTCAATGTCTGAAGTCGTATCACGGCCTTTGATCAGAAACACCCCACGAACAGTTGAAGAGCAAACGGATCAGTCACACTGACCTTTACATGCTCGATAAGGAAACCGGCAATGGCCACACGTGTCCGATAAATGTGTGTGCGTATGAAATTAACCTTTGCACGCTATTCAAGTCACACATTCACTGATGCACGGTCATAAAATAAGAGCAGGAGACAGAGATATTCTTCTTGTTTTTGCAGAGATAATAAGCAGGGGGTGAAGTAATCTTCCCCACTTCCCAGTAATTAGGCCGTTGACCTAGTGGCAGTAAAACCTGATTTACACTTTCAGTACATACCTTGTTCTTGGCTATCAGTGCGCTCCTGTAATTAATTCAGCTAAAACTGCAAGAAGTAATTAAAAATAATTCAATACTGAGGAATGCTTGCAATCAACAAAAATCAACAGGCCCGTTAAAAATTAGATGGATGGATAGGTAGAGACTATTTTCAGATAGAAAAAATTTCTAAAGTAAAATTAATGTTAATTAATATCAAACATTCAACTATTAATTTAAATTCTAAAATATTTATTATTATGTTTGCTATAATGTTTTTTTTTAATTCCATTTTGAATTTATAAATAATATATGCATTATTATTGCATATTATATTGCATAGAAATAATTTATAAATCATTTACATCAGCCATCTTAATAATAATAATATTATTATTATTATTAAATATTACTTATATAACAATACATATAATTAATTAAAAATATATAATATTATTAATAAATACTAATACATTATTATTAGAAAATACTAGTATATTATTTAAATAATATTTATTAATTTATTAATGTTATACAATGTAATTTAGCATTAATGCTATTTTATTATTATTGGAAAAATGTATAAAGTAGGTATCATGTAGACAACCATCAGTGCTGTAGTAGTAATTATGATAGGAATAATAAATTTTAATCATTTAAACATTATTATAAGACAGTACTAATAATTTATATTAATACAATAATATTTAATATTATGCATTATTATTTATTATATATTTAATGTATTATTATAATAGTATTGCATTATCATTTAATATTATTCATTATTTATTGAAAAAACAAATATAAATATGCATGTGTTTGTGAAACAATGTACAACCAGCCAGTTAATACAATTATTATAGTTATGTATTACTATGCAATAACTAATTACACTAGTTTTCTAGAAAAGTCTCACTACATCAGTACTGCTTGTTATGCAGTTGTGTTCTAGAAGTCTCAGCTGCACAAACAGGCCTACGTAAACACTCTGGGACTCTTGCAATGTCTTAAAAACACACACATGCACTGTAATGTGATGTAAACAAGGGATGTGCTAGAGCCGAGCATGGACCCGCAACAACAGCATGCGATGACATCAGCTGTATGCAGCAGTGCTGATATTCGAAACTTGTGTGTGTGTGTGTGTGTGTTTTGCACAGACAGTTAATTGCTTGTTTTTGTATGCCGTCTTTACCAGCAATATAGATAAAGTGTGTGTTTTGTCTGTACTAAGACCTTCAAAGGTACAAAGGCTCTTTTAACTGGCAAAATAAATGCACATTATCACACATTTTAAGATATTGCATTTTTGTCTGTCTTTTGATGAAACACATTGGAGATGTATGTGAAGTTTTGATATAACATTATGAGAAGAAAACATGTTGTGTAATCTGATAAGTGATGCCATGTCAGCATAATGCAGGGCAATATGCGTCACATTGATGTGCTGCCAGGAAAGTTGGCGTGAAGTTGACAGCAATAACCGTCTCAGGTCCTGACGAAAAGATGTGGGTGTGTTTGGCACCATCGAGACACGCCCACAAATTATCTCTAGAGAAACCAAGAACATGAACAGAAAGATATAATATATATTTATATAGGCCTGTATGGATGCATATATGGATCAAAGGGGGGGCGGAGGGTGCTTGAGCACCCACCCCTTTCCTCCTGGATGCTTCAAGTGCCCTTTTCTTGGTTTTTTATTTATTTATTTATTTATTTATTAATGTATATGTGTGTATGGAGCCCTGTCTTTGCCCCACAACAATAAAATTTAACTATTAATCTCAATTTTGCTAAATAAAATGATCTGGCTCCAATGCTTAACCTTGAGGGCCGAGCGCGCCTGTTACGAGCCGGGTACGGACTTATGCACCCGGTGCAACATGGGTATTTCTTTAGAGTTTATTTTTGTGTCATTTAAGCAAGACAGTTGGGTTTATGTATTAATGATGTTATGTGTGTTTATGGTCAAGTTAGTTTGGGTGGGTTTGGTTCATTTGCAGCCCTGTTATATAAAAGTGTAACTGTTACCATCATGGAGAGAGATGTGTAGGGGAATCACTTGTTGATATTGCCCTTCATTGGAGAAACGTAATCATGGGAAGTCTGGTTGGTTTTTAGAATCGTTTTTTCGGACAGTCCGTTTCAAAGAACCGGTTCAAAACACGATACATATCAGATTCGCCATGAAAATGAGTTGCTGTTATTTAGCATTTAATCTGCCTCCTTTTTTAACTTTGAGCACCCGCCCCTTTAAACATCTCTGCACGGCCCTGACACACACATTAATACATATGTATATACACATTAGTATCAAATCATTGATTTCAATTAATCACATAATAGGCATATATACTGTATGTGTGTGAATTTATACATAATATAAACACTGTAATAAAAAAATAAAAATCTGTAAAATTTATGGTAAAAAACAGCAGTTGTGGTTGTTGGAATCCCACAGTAAAAATAGGGTAATACTCTTTTATGGTTTTACGGTTAGATACTGCAAATTTACAGTTAAATACCGTAAATACTGATACAATGTTAATATACCAAACTATGAAAGTACTGAAATCTGTTTCGTACCTTTGAAATACACTGATAAGCACCAAATGCAGGTGATGATGAGAAAGCCACATGATGAACTCAAGCCCATTTAATATGAACATAAGGTGCTCAGTGTCACTCACACAAACACTTAACACCATTATTAAACTGAAACATTAATTTAACAACATCACATGTAACATACAACCCTAATAAACATCACTGATAAGAAAAAAATGAAGAAGGAACATTTCAAAGAAAAAACAAATTTTTAAATCCAATGCATTTTACCATTAACCATTTTACAGGTTTGTAGTGTACAGTGAACAGTATAATGCATAAAAAATACAGCATATATTACATAAACAAAAACTTTTATTTGTGCATTACTCTCAGTCAGTAATGGTATTATAATACTGCTGTTTTGACTTTTGCTGCTCTGGAGCCCAATGGATGCCTTTTTGTCATAGTGTGTGTATTTTGTCCCGTTGCTCTGTTTGTTCCCTCGCTATTGTTGAGCCGTGCACGTATTTGCGTGCGCTGTCATGGCGAAGGCCGTGTGCGTGTGTGCTTGTGCTGCTCATGAAAACAAACGAGAGAGAAAACAAAACAGAAAAAGCAGCACACACCTGTGCACTATATGCATAAAAGAATCAGGCAGAAAAAATGAGTTCATGTGACTTGCACACGTGCATACTTTGTCTTTCACAGAGAAACGCACTGTAACTATGCAAACATTACATAGGAAAATATGCTCGGCGTCCTTCACACACACACACAGAGTTCTGATAGCAGCGTGTGTGTGCACTCAAATGGGCTATTAACTATTGTGCTGTAACCACGGCGACCGGAGAGATCAACGTAACACGATCTATTAACTACTGCCAGGAGACAGAGAGGATTTTTTTTTTTTTTTTAAAGTCTGTCGCGCTCTCCGTCTTTGTGTTTACAGAACTCTGATGCAACTTGGACATGCCTGTCTGTCACTCTCTTTCTGTCACTGTCGGCCTCTGCCAGCCTCTTTGCATTTCTTTTTCTGTCTCTCAGTTTCCTGTCTGTCTCTCAGCTTCTGTTACTTTCTGTTTCTTGTTCTGTTTGTCTCTTTCTCTGCCTGTCTTCCTGTTTCTCAGGGTGTCTCGCTCTCTCCGCCTGTCCATCTGACAGTCAGTATATCTCCCTCTTCCTCTCACTGTGAGGTCTTCTGATCTGTCTTTTTCTCATCCGTCTGTCTTTTTCTCTCGTGTCAAATGCAGGAGCTTGTCTTTCTTCCAGCCCGTCTTTCTGTTCTTCAACCTGTCTTTCTCTCCACTTGTCCATCTGTAAGTATATGTTTGTCTCTCTCGGCCTTCCTCTCAGCTTTTCTTTTCTTCCTTCTGTCTCCCTCTCTGCCTGTCTTTCTCTCACTTTGTGTTCCTCGTCCTGTTTGTCTCTCCATTTGTCAATCTCTCAATCAATGCCTGTCTTTCTCTTGCTCTAGTTTTATTTCTGTATCGCTCTCCCTCTCTGCCTGTCTTTCTCTCACTTTCTGGGTCTTTCTTGTCCATGTGCCAATCTATGTCTGTCCCTCTCTTCCTTTCATTTTACTGTCTCTCTCTCCTTTTTTCCTTATGTCTATCTCCCTCCCTGTCTTCCCATTTGTCACTTTGTCACCATTTGTCATTCTTGGCCTATCTATTTCCCCGTCTGTCTTTCTCCTTCTGGTTCTTGGCCTGTCTGTCTCTCCATCTGTCCATGTCTGTCTCTCCCTTCCTTTCATTTCTGTCAGTCTGTCTCAGCTTTTTCTATTCTTATGTCTATCAGTCGCTCTCTCTGTCTGACTGTTTGTGGTTCTTTGCCTGTCTCTCTCACTCGTCTCACTGTTCTGTTTCTCGTCCTGTCTGTCTCTCAGCTTGTCCATGTATGAGTTTATGCCCGTCTCTTTCTTGCTTTCTATTTGTCTCTCTATCTCTCTCTTCTATCCCTCTCCCTGGTTACTTGCTTCCTGTCTTACTCTCTCAGCCTGTCTCTCTCTGGCTCTCTGATTAATGTCGTACAAGGGATAATGTACAAGGAATCTGACCTAGATCCACACATAGGCCAGATTAACGGACATGACGTTATATGCGCCTCCTACAACCACCATTATCCACAAGCATCCAGAAAGTTTCTATTACTGATTCCCTACAAGAAGAATTGAGTCCATTTGGAGAAGATACCATACTTAATGCATTTATATCTAATAGCTTTAGCATACTTATGTTTGGTGACTTTTACTTGCAGTAAAACGATAGACAACCCTTTAATTGAAGTTTTGGATAAAATGGTTTTAGCTTACTTTATAGTGTTTGGAATAAACATGCTGCAGCACCATCAGATATCAGAAACATCAACATTTGCGCATAAATGCCAATATTTAGGCTATGCACAGATGTCTGGGGGAAATACAGGTCGCGTTTGGACAGGGTAAGGAAACTTAGGACCGATGCGCTCTTGTTTCCTCTCGTCTCACACCATCTCTTCCCCTCTCATCTAAACCCCCCACCCATCTTCTCTCTCTCCTCTGAATCGATAAGCATTCATCCTGATGCCCAGCTCTTCCGTGGAGAGCTGATAGCGTGCTGATGAATGGTCAGCGAGAGAGAGGGCGTCGCTCTCAAACGGACATCCTGCATTAACCAATCAATAACCAGACACCAGGGACGGGGGGAGCTCAGCTCGCCCAATCATTTGCATCAGCCTGTCTGCTATAAAGGAGACGGAGAGGAGAAAGAAAGCAGTCTAAGAGTTTGTGCAGCAGGCGAGAGCAGAATGCTGTCGTAGGCGTTAAAGAGGGAGTGAAAGAAAAGAAACGAGGGAGAGAGAGAAGCCGCAAGGGCAGCGGTTATTTTATCACAGCAGTTCTTCATTTTCACAGCGGTTCAGCACAGCCAGAGGCACCGAAACCCAATTTAACACAAACACGCGTGCATTCATCTAGCTGTCTACATAAGGACTGCCCATTGACTTCTATTGTTATTGCATTACGCTGGTTATAATTACCATAGTACTGAAAAACTAATACTAATATTTTTTCGCATTATTTGGTTTTCATTTCGGGTTGTTCCTAAAGGTGCCATAATGTTATAAAGGTGGCACTAGGAATACCATGGATTCCACAATACACGAATACGGTAATCATAAAATACCATAGTATGTGTAAAAATACGATTGTACTACATTGCTTTTTGTATCTGCAAGGCAAATCACTCACCTTGGTACCACATTCATGTACTTCTAAACCTACAAGGTAATATCCTGGTACTTTAAAACATATTGCATTAATAGTCCATTGTATTTACATGGTATTTCCATGAAAATTGTGGTAGTAACATATGTCCAAAATAGTACTGTGGTACCTTTCATAAAATACTATGGTTTTATCATATTATTGTTATTATTGTCATAATATATTTCAGTCATAGTAATGCCATGTCTGAAAACACATGGTAGTGTCATTGTTCTTTTTTGTATGTGCTGAGAAGATATTGATATTGATGCTACAAATACAAAATACCATGGTCATACTTGGTAACAGCATAGCAATACCATGGTAAAATGTCTGAACAAGCTTGTGTTCATTTTGTATGTTGTGAGAAGATGGGGGAAATTTAATAACCTGGTAGTACCAGGATAAAACTGTTGTATTTTGTTGGTAGTGCATGTCACAGAATAGCTACCATGGTATTATCATAGTATTTACTTGATATTTCAATTATTAGCATAGTAATACACTTAGAAATGTCTGATAAAACATAGTAATACCATGGTGTAAATATGGTGACAATGAATACCACGATAAATGCCCAAAATACCATGGTCATGTCATTTATGGTAAGGCATCGTAGCATGGTCCTTCAAAGAAAACTGTCTGAAAAATACTGATTAGAAAGGTCAAATACACACTTACGGAGACACACAAGAATATGCACTCACAATAGGCCAACGCAGGAAGTTTCTCGACTACTCATATATCCGTTTATATAGCAGTCTACGAGCTCTCAGCATGCGCGCCCTCGCAACAAGGACGACTAAAAAAAGGTCAGTTATGCAGCATTAGAGCGCGGCGGGGTTTGTGTTTGTGTGTGTCCGCAAGCAAGGACGATCCCATTCATCTCTGCTCCGAGCCGCTAATGCTGCTGATGAGAGAAACCCAACCTCATAAACAAGGTAAAGAAAAAAACTCAGGGGAGCTAAAGCTTGGGGATCCGACGCTCGCACACACTCAGTCGTGTGGCGGTAATGAGTCTGCGTGTGGCGGCAATCAGAGTGTGCTGTGGCGTATTCCCCCGCTCGCCGAGCTAAAGGGGTAATCAAAATTTAATTACGCAGAAAATGAAGGGCAAAACCCCAAGATCCAGGACCTCGCGAACGACTGCTGATTGGTGGATGACAGATACGCATTTGAGTGAGTGAGAGAGCGAGAGACGGAGGAGAGCGGGAAATTAAATTCAAAGTAGATAGAGATCGCCATGCTCCGTGCTTGTCCCAAGATGACGTAGCCTACCACAGGATCTTCGACAGACGACTATCCCCGTGTCAACCTTGTTACTCAAAACATATGGCCCATCTTATCTCGGATCAAAGCTCTTGTGGTATACAGAAAAAAAAAGCACTTTGGCGTGACACGCACGTGTTTGGCGTGTATACGCAGTTTTCGCGTGCATATGATAGCATATACCGCACAACCCTAATCCTACTCATTCCGTAGCATATACATACAAAATATATACACACGCATATTTATTTGGCGTGCTGTTTATACATGCATTCACGAGACCTGATAGCACAATCGTTTCAGAAGATGGGATAATATCCCAGTATTGAACATGGTAAAAGTTCAAAGTAAACATACCCCGTTTGTCTACTCCTACATCAAACTACTCCTACATTCCTACGAGTAAAAGTACTGCGTCTAGTCTTTGGGTCTTAAACAAGAATCAAAACCTTTCATCAAAGTTGTCCTAAAACCCGAAACCAAAATGGGCTCCTGTCTTTGGACAACTTTGATTGAACTTTGATGATCTGCTTCAAGTGTTGACTGCAATGAGTAGCTAATTCCAAGCTGATTTAGCACATAAGTGTACAGTCATAACCTAAATGTGATTTTCGTTTACAGTAAACAATACCGAAATGTGTCATATCTTCTTACCTCATCAGCCTCAATCAGGGGTTCGTAGCTTTTGGCAAACGCACCCAGATCTGTAAGCTAACAGGCTTATTGAAAAGAGTATCACGGTCGTGTTTGCAAGTGGGCTTCGAAATCTAGTATAGTATAAAGTAAGATATTGTGCGTAAAAATGCATCAAAAATTAACTGATAACTAAAAACACTTATACAGTCTTTGCTCAATACGCACTTTAATGTTCCATAGAAGAAAGTTGTCTTGTGAAAGGGTTTGCAGGGTGTTCACTTTTCCTTGCCCAAACGCTTCAGCAGTTTTCCACTGAAATCAAACTAAAATAAAGCCTGTAGCATTCGTTCTGCATTGCCTCAACGCCTTGTCACAGCATCCTGTCGGCTCAGGTTGTCCGCAGAGCTTAAGAGCATGACATGGCTTCTCCTGACCTTCAACCCTCGTTTATCGGCAGCCGCCTGCCTTGCCGTCTAACTCACTTAGCGCTTGGCTCTCTGCTCTTATCAACGGCTTCACTGACAGACGGCGAAGACACCGGAGAATAACTGCCTCACGTTGTCACCGACATAACGGAGAGAGAGAGAGAGAAACAAGAAGAGGGAATTGTCGAACGCGGCGGCCTCAACACCCTACAGACTTTGATGGCCCTGAGCCCTGAGATGAAATTTCAAAGCGTTGTCTCTCTCGCGCTCTCTCTCCTCATCTTGCAGTCTCGCTGCAGAAGGCAATTACGAGTCCCTGGTCTCCGCGGCCGCCCACCTCCCTGCCGTCTCGTCTTTGCATTCCTCTTTCTTTTTTTTTTTTTCCTCTTTCTTTCCCTCATTACCCACTTTCCCACTCTCGGCTTTCTCTCTCTCCACTGTGAGTCATGCAAATCAGCAACGCTCGCATGGAAAATATATCGGAATCATTAAGAATTTTAGGGCAAATTTCAAAAAGGTGGAGAGGATGCTTGGGAAAAAATGGCAGGAAGGCAGAGAGGGGCCATTTTAATGGAAAGGAAGTAATCATAGTGGGGCATTCGAGATGAAACGCAGCAGAATCCTTTGACGACTAAATGACGACGTGCTGCGCAGAGGATGCCCTTGAGCACCGATCCGAGGTCGGCTTTCTTGTATTTAACTATTGCATGCAGATCTAGCTAAATCCGATCTCAGATCAGCTTCAGAGGGCACCTGGCAACCGCTTATTTCAATAACCAAATCCACAATGAAGGGAAACCTGATCTCTCGCAGTCCACAGGCCTGACCAGATCATATTCTGTTTTCCCTGGAGACGCAAGATGCTATCTGAGGCGAAGTTTTAAAAATAAAGGTTTCAGTCAGAGGCTAAATGGATTTTACGGGCACAAAGAACTTTAGATCTTTAGAAAACAATCTATACTGGTGCTTTGAAGAGTCCAGAAACAAACCAGTCAGAAGAAAATCTAACATCTCAGTTTTCACATATATAAGAAACCATAGCTCCCCTTTAATGTTTAACAGAACTGTTTTTGTTTGTTTTGTTTTCTGTTTACTTCATCATTGTTTTAGAGAAAATTGCTCAAAAGCCACCAACAGAACATCAAAATCTTATATCTTCTTAAAATCTTAATTTTGTAATGAATGCTTTGGTTTTAGTACAAGCTCTGTTAGCAGTATGTTCAACCTGATCTCACGGCAATTCGTTCATATTTTACGAGGTGGCTAATTCGTACGAATTTGTACGACCTCACTTGTACGAATTCATACGATTTATTCTAAATCGTATGTTTTTTACGAGGTACCAATTCGTATGAATTTGTACAAATGACCTAAACATAACCCCGCCCCTAAACCTACCCACCACGGGGTATTTGATAAATCGTACGAAATCGTACGAGTGAGGTCGTACGAATTGGCACAAATTTGGCACCTCGTACGAATATGTACGAATTGCTCGTGAGACTGTG
>JAUMHQ010000087.1:3182069-3192197 GCA_032361165.1 Enteromius paludinosus
CCTCCCCTTCTCCTCAAACTCCACGTCCTCCTCCGGGGGGCATGCGGAGATCGAGCCGGACTCGAACCACTAAACCCTGCCTAGGGTTCGGAGTCGGACGATTCTCCCGGCTCGCTCCCTGGACAGCACGCCAAATTTGCTTGATTAATAATGAGTAAGCGTGAAAACTCGTGAAATATACTATGGATGTCTATGAGTTTATAACTCGCAATTTTGATTAAAAGCCAGAATTGCGAGTTATATCACAGTTTTGAGAGAATTTTTAACATATAAGGCAAAATTACTCCAAAGAGCATATTTTAAACTCTCCAGAATGCCTGGCTCTGTAGACTTAGACTCAAATTTTGTTTGTTTTTACAACCTGACAGACGTGAAAATGTTCTCTGAGGTGGTGCATTGTGGGATTGCAGTAGTCAACTTGACTAAGAGTCTTAGTTCAGGTACAAATAAAACGTAGAGACTGTTTATGATATAATTTTACACGTCCTGACATATTATACAATCCCTTGTCACATAAGTGAATGTAGCTTTCCATGACACACTGATAGCCTTAAACCTGTGGTTGTAAGAATAATTACCGTGGAAAGATTTACAGTATAACTGAGCCATTTATATGTTTTAATTAGGGCTGAATTGCCATTCCGTTTGTCACGCTTAATTTACGGTAATCTACTGTAACCTAAATACTTCAACACACAGGTGGCGTAAATCAATAGCTCAGATGTTTTAAAACTATGTTTTTAAAAAATAATAATTTAGACGTACTGGAGAGTTTTAAAATTTTTCAATGAAAGCCTCTTGAGGGCGTTTAAAGATTTGGCTCCTTCCACTGAGTCGACGTTATTAAATTCAGCTTCCTGTAAATCAATTCTCTAAACGAATTACACACCATCTTATTTCGTTACATAGGAATCTTGTCGTCTCGTCTCCATAGTAACAACTTCGCAACACTGATTTTTGACCACTGCCATGTGGTTTGTTTCGGGCACATCGTGGGGCTGCATTTGTACACAGCTTGTCAGAGGAATACGATGTAGTCCCCGACGTTTCTGAAGGGTTGCATCCTGGGAAGTCCCAGACTGTAACAGATGACCAAAAGCTAGGCTGCTGAAGAGCCTGACAAGCTGCCACTGAAATAGCTCAGAGAGAGAGAGACGTCAAATGCTCTGAAGAGGGGGAGATTGTAATAAGACAGCTATTTTCTTGCGCTCGGAGACAAGACACAATCCCCTTAACAAGATGGAAGCATCCATCCTGTCCATTAGCCTGTTCTGCTAGTTTGTAACTCACTTTTCCCCAACTGCACCTAGCGAGTCATGCCTTAAAATAACTTCAAATTAACGGTTTGATGAATATCAACTCTCCTAATTTCCCATCCTTGGAATTTTTGCTCCACGAGCATTTTGGCCTTGATTCTCTGTGAAGAAAAACAATAGTGTGCACTTTTGAGTTACACCTGATCCCAGAACCCCTTTTGTGCACCCAAGAGGACACGTTGCATCATACCTCATATCATACACCGGTGGTCTTACGCTCCTTCAAAACTCCAACGTACTGCCTGGAAGTTTCAGTATGTCACGCCACCGGCTGGTCTTACATCAGCTAGATGGCAGAAAAAACAGTCGGAGTTGGAGAAACGCTAGATCAGCAAATCCAGCTGATAGCCTTCTTTCCTGCATAGTTCTCCCAGCATCCCTAATTAGGGTGCGAAAGGGAAAACGAGAGGAAAATGTCAACCAGTAGGGTTTAGACTAGAAATGTTGGCAATGGAAAGTTGACAAACACGTGATACTCACCTCAAACCGGCTTCATCTGTCGTGTCATGTTTTATCAAGGTGGAACTATTATGGTTCCATCTGTATTAAAGGTCAGTTTGTCTACTAGTCTGACCAGCACCAAGTTACATGGTGTTCAAAGAGCAGATTGTAGATTGTTTGGCTGTTAGATAACAGAAAAAGCTGGTGTATATAAAAAAAAAAAATACCAATGTGCAGCTTGTCAAGAACTTTGCAGATCTTTGGGTCTACAATGAATTGTGTAATCCAAAATCAATATACCTCTACCTTTTATGCTTCAGCCAAATGGGCAAATGATAAATTTGTTTTGGACTCAATAATGATTACATTTAGAACAACTTGAGATAGCGTTGAACTACTATGCATGCAGTATTTATGAATTGATTTATTAAGGACATACCAAATAGGAAAGTGACCTTTCTTAGTGATAGCACCTGTTGAAAGAGTGCGTTTACGTTACCTTCATTATACTTCATAACCAGGGGCCTGTTCCATAAAGCAAGTTTACCAAATAAGTCAGGCTTATGGCAGTTAGTCTGACTTATTGGCAGTTTATTTGTATTAAAATAAGTCTGACTATCTGCCATAAGCCTGGCTTATTTGGTAAACTTGCTTTATGGAACAGGCCCCAGATATCATGTAAAGTGAAAAGAAAAATAGTTTGATGCCAAAACCAGACAAAAACATATGCAAAAGGTAACATAGATGCAATTTAGTCTTGAGCGCATGTTTTAAATTTTATTTTTTTGCATTTAACATATTATCCAGTGTAAAATTCATGAACAATTAAAGTAAAATCTGATTATTTTGATGTCAAAACTGGACAGTAAACCTTAAAAGTAAATTCTTGTGTGCATGTCTGTTCACATTTCAGTGTATCAGTACAACAAACTTTTGATGGTTTTGTTTTACCGTTGTCTTGCATTTACATTAATCAAATTGAAGATGAACCATTCAAGCAAAATCAACCTTAAATGCATGTTTTGTGCGCAACTGCATGTAATTTTGCATCGTGCGTTAACAGTTTCAGCAAAACTTTACCAAAGCGCTCTTACCATTTGATAACAACACCAGACAAAAACTATAGATTTCATTAAAATAAAAGTTTTTGGCATGAGATATGCATTGTATGAATTTACTATTGAACAAATAGATTATGCAGGGGTTAAAGCTGATCTTTACTACGTCTCCAAAGAGCAGTGCAAATCGATTTTAATATTTTCTATTTGACAGGATGCCTCAGAAAACTGTCAGCCGGCCACACAGGCATCAGCAAGCTATTCCTTTAGTTTATAAGGCTTGTTCCTATGGTAGTGCCTCTGGGGCTATTAAACTAGTGTGGGCAGCTTAGATTAGAGACGTCCGTCATTAAGTGCAGCTCAAGCAGTGACTCAGCAGTACGAATCGGAAAAATGCACTGCAGGTGCCCGGCTCTTTCAGAGGTTGCCAGGTCTTAATATAACAAGCCTGATCCCTTTGTGGACCTCAGCAGCAGCTGTGCGCGCCAACACAGGCCAATGTTTGCTGAGCACAGTAAGGCAGGTACACTGTAAAGGGAGATTTTGCATGGACAATTATTTATTGTTAATCATGAGTTAAACACTTCACACATCGATGGGGTTGCATTTACAAAATTTTTATTTTCCGAATCATCTTTGCGATAGAAAAAAATACATACACACAACTTTCCTTCTAGACATTTAGCAACAGCTACTGTGACGTAATCTCCAGGAATCGGTCAACATCCATGAGAACCATCATACGATTCCATCAACGATTGACGTCATAAAGTACCAGCGGCTTTTCAGTGTGCGTTTTATACATAATTAGTAATATTAATTCTCAGCTCAAATTCGTATAATCTACATTAATACACCGCCAAAACTACCATACTGGCTGATGAAATGACTTTTGCGCCTCTTTTTATTTTCATGTTGGCATGTTTGCTTACGTAAATCGCATTTAATTTCAAAAGCCCGTTTCCAAGCCAGTATCCAGGTTGTGCAAACAATATCGAGGGATATTAGCAGGGGAATTAAAGGTGCTTGTAAACCTGCGTCGAGTACAAGTCTTTTTTTTCCGATCCGGGGGAATTTAAGATGCACGGAAGCCACAAGGGGCCCAATTTGGCTTCAACCCCTGCTGCACCCTCCTGTGAACTTTTCTTTTTTTTGCAGTCCACCAGCGAAGGATGGAGTAAACTCGAGTTCCTTTCAATTCCCGCAGCCACCGATACCAATTTCTTGCTTGTACCGGTTTGTTAAAGTGTTCGCTTTCCGTGTGAGCTTCGCCAGAACCGTGTGCAGTCCATTTAGATGAAAATGAAACATCTTCTCCAAGTCCTCATCGCTCGGTTCAATGCGAGTCATCTCCAGGGCCGTCGTCACGCCGTGCTTTTCCTTGCGCCTCTCGTCGGCTTGAAGTACACCCCATTCGATATCGTTCCTAATTGATTTGAGGAGCACATAAGAGCCGTACATGTCTCCATCCTGGAAGGTATTCACCTCCTTCTCGTCTTCTTGGTCCAATGGGACGTCCCTCAGCAAACTTGGCACCATGACCGTCTGGTCCATGTTGTTCACGGCACCAAGAAACCGATTCATGGCATTGGAGAGGGAGTTTTTTTGGTTGTAGGAATCGCAGATTTGCATCATATTTGCTGTCCTATTGACCTGGAGGAGTTTGATCAGAAGCAGAACGAAGAGCAGCTGTAAAAGTAGTTTATTCTTGGGCTGGATGGTCCAGATAGATCTAACGGAGGGTTTATCCGCGATTACTCGTGTCCAGAGAGTGCTCAGGTTCCTTGTGCGCTTCACTAAAGTGATTTTCTGAAAGCGCAGGTGGATTTAAAGCGAGGGCGTGGCTTACGCACGTCAATCAAACGTGTAACCAGGTCGTAACCGGATAATGTGACCTGAAATAACACAGATGCGTGAAAGATTAGTGGGGATGCGCACAATATTATATAATCAGAATAAAAATCAGCGTGAAATGCAGAATACGAGGCACAGAAGCCAAGAAAAATAAAAGAATAAGCTTACTAATCTTTCTCAGAATATGCACAAACATGCTTTGGGATGAAATATACAGATTATTAGGTGTTTGGTCTAATTAAATCGAATCGAGTCAGAAATGTGTATTTAAAAGTGTATTCCGAACGCGCATTATGTGCTTCCTACCACTCCTTGATTTCTGAAACGAAAAGCCGGCCGGCAAACTAAGCGTCAATCTGTCGAGTCTAACAAATAACATGAGCTTCTAAACACCCACCTTTGTTGCTGTTTATCTTCCCTTATATCCGAAAAGGCCCGTGAAAGTCCAAGGAAAGCGATGATAAAGTCGCAGGAAGATAAGAGACTCGTCTAGCAACCGACCGAGGGTGAGGCCGCGTGTAGCTCTGTTCCGCTTATGAATATTCATGAGACGAGGCATCAGCCCACAACCGCTCAGCCGCTTCCGTCCAATCAGAAGCCAGTCGCTCAGTTCATCCAGGGGGACGGCGCCGCTCGACAGCCAATCAGAGGCCAGAAAGAGAATCCGGCAGCTTGCCAAGGCTGCAGCTCACGGTCAAAGACACGACAGGGAACGAGAAGAATAGAGTATGAGGGGAACTACAGGACTGATGAAAGTGCCTTGTACATTGCGTATAGAGCTGAAATTTACAGTGCCAGAACTGTTTCTTCACTCGCTTTTTACTATCGAATTAAATACTTTATATATATAATATATAGTCAAAACATATAAAGTTGAAAAAATATAAACTTCAGACAGAGACAGAAATACTACACAGCACAGTCAATATACTTTTTTTTTTTTTTTTTTTTTTTAAGATCAAAGATTATTCACAGAGGTCTAGTACCAAATATTAAAAAAAATCTATTTTTGTGTTTATAAATGGAGCGTTTTGATCGAATAACTTTTCAAGGCTAATATGCCAGTAAGAAAAAGCACCGAAAATGCTGGTCACACCATCAGAACGATATTTTATGATAGCTGAAACACGTTTTTTTTTTGTTTTTTTTTCACAAAAAGACAAAAGTACATTACACATTATATTTTACATATAGCTGCTTTATTAAAAACAAAAAAAGTTCAAAAGTTGTTCCTGAAGAGACATGAAATATGCAAATACTAACTATTATGCAAGGTATATGACAAGAGGGGACAGCGGCGTAGCACCAAATCCTGTGCCCTATGCACAAGCAGTGGCCATGGGCCCCCGTAAGCTACCTACTACACCATTTAATACATCAATCAACTGATGCATTTACCACAAATATTAGCATTTACATTAGTTAACATTTATTGTGATCTTAAAATTATATTTAAAGGAAAATAAAATTACACTTCTCAGGGGCCCTCCCCCCACTTCAGTGGTTGCTTTAAATAATATCAAAAGAAAGTGGATTTCATTGCACAAGGACACTTAATGCAAAACACAAATAAGGTTTGTTTGGGTTTTAAACAGTAGATAAACTGTTCAGAACGAGGACTAAATGTATTGGGACGCTTCTCTATCAAAAGTTAGTGGAACATGTTCGTGCAACTTGTTTTGATGTTCCATATATTTAAGTGTCTGATAGTGGGACGTGCCTTTTTATTATTCATTTAATTTTAGGTGGTGGTAGTGGTGGGGTGATGTTCTCATTCTCAGAAGACACAATATTTGCATTAAAATCCATGTTTGCATGGTTGTTTGCATGGGCTTTCCCCATGAACGGAGATCTGCTTTCCTTGTGGCTGCGGCCCCGTTACGTTTTTCAACAATATCGTGGTGCCACCTAGCGGTCAGGAAGGGAACAGTGTTCAGCCTTCAAGCCATGATAAAACAAGCAAAGGCAATATTCACACCATTAGGGTTGACCACACGTCCTCTTTTTCCCGGACGTGTCCCGCCCGAGGTTTCTATATTCCCTAAAAAGGTGAGGTTTTGGCTTTGTTTTCCTATTGTTTACATACTCGCCGAGGACAATGACGGAAAAATAGTTTAACCAATAGCATGCAAGCAGTGTATAATTGACAAATCGTGGCATTCGGGTTCTATAGAAAATGGTCAAAAGCAATACAACCACGCATTTATAATTAATGTACGAACAAGCCAAAACCCTTGAACGCGTCTGGAGAAATCAGGACGTATGTGACCCTACACATGATCCTCATCCATCTATCACAAACACACAAACTTCAAATGAAGGCAAACCATAAGCTGATAACGACGAAGAACCATTTTATTCATAGAGATCACGGTTGTTTACAATATCGACCTACATTTTTGTTGGCATGCTAGCTGGTGATGCATTTTTAAAAAGTTTTAACAAAGTATATTATTACTCCGCTCGTCTACCTGGAGTTCATCACGTGTCTTCAGACTATGATTTCTGGACTCTAATACTTAATGACCCATCAACACAAGGGGCAGCTGCAGAAATGATGGTTTGACATTGAATATAACGGCTACAGCCATAAATGAAAAATAATAAATCAATGAGAGAAAACCATACAAAACAGTAACACAAAATTAAATTAAAAAAGAGAAATGCACATGGACACACGCATATATGGAATTCAGTTGACAGTACTTCACCATTCAAAATAAAAAAGTAAAGAAAGCCAAAGACTGCAGCGATTTCTACCACACGTGCAAATAAATAAACAATAAATAGACAGCGGAGGTGTCTAAAGCTCGGTTCAATCTAGCAAAAATATACCAATAAAGCACTTTATTATGCAGAAAAACTCCATAAAACATGCGATTACTCCAGCGTTCAACAGTCTCCCGCCAACATGATCACTGATGCTGATTATTCTCATTTTTACTGTGCAATATATACTACAGTTTCACAAATGGTAACCGTTTTAGAGCTTTTGTAAAGTAAATATGTTTTTCTAATATTTCGCAAAGGATTCTTAGAAATATCATTCTGGTTATCCTTCATATACCTCATGCAGATTGAAAATCCCCAGAGCTGATTAAATTCTATCAGCTTGTCTCACGATGACGTAGTTATAAGGGCACATGTTACACTTCAGTCTAAATGTATTTGAGTTCTGTACGCAGCTATATGTGGCAGAAAAATGCTTGTTTTTGGCTTTCGCAACAAGACAAAATCGATGGTTTTCACTCTGTACGTGATTTTGTGGAGACACTTTCAACCCAGCGTAGAGATATGGAGCAAAAAATGAAAAAAAAAAAAAAAAAGCCATTTCTGAGATCAACCCCTTTGCCAAAGATTTTACGACAGCAACAACAACAAAAACATCTTTTCATATGTATTTTTTTTTTCTTTTTTAATAGTTTTCCTCTTGAAAAAGCAATTAACTAATAAATCTGCATTGAAGTCACTTCTTTTAGGGGTTAAGTAACACCGTGTCCGAACCGGTTGTGTGAAAATACTGCGCAAAGCCACAATAGCCAATTAGAATGTTCGATGTGTGATGTACAGCTATCTAGACCAATGAGAACTCACTGTGGGCGGAGCTAGCAACTGCAATGTGACAAATAGAAATCAAGCGGACAAAATGGCAAACGGTTACGGAAAACACAGCTTTTAAATAGTCTTTCTTTTGCGAAAAAGGGAGAGATATCTAAACAAACCACACTTACGTTGCGTTTCTGTTCCAAATATTAAGTCAATTCTGTCTAAAAATAGAAAAAGCGTCAAAAACCACAGCTAACCTGAAACATATTTGATATGCAGCTAGAGAGAGATTGCGATATCGATTGGCTTGTATGTGACCGGTTAGGATGCGGTGTTACAGAAACACTGTTGTCTTTAGGTTTGTGAGATGGTTTCCGCATGCAAGGTTTTTTGTACAGAGTAAAGGACGCGTGCACAGGAGTGCGTCTTAAAACCGGTTCCTTTTCCTCGCTAACGCTGACGTTTCGAAAGGAGAGGCTTTGGTCATGGCACAACTGCATGATTAAGGAATGATGGAAAGGAGGGGGGAAAAAAGAAGGCAGGAAAGACAGAATGAAAGATAAAAGGAGAGAGAATTAAAAAAAAGAGATGAGAAAGAATGAAGTGTGCTAGCATTTTTGGGTTGCTTTCCCTTTCCAGTGTGTCGTACGTCTTCGGTGCCTGTGGAAACGGGAAAAAGGTTTAAATGTAGTCTCACACGCAAAGTTTTCTTAGCACAGCTTTGGTGAGGAGGCTGAAATTTAAGTCGCTTTTCACTTCACGCGCATTCATAGAGGCATAAATTCTGATAAATAGAAATAAAAAATATATATAAATATTTATATAAAATTGCTTGTTCACCTAAAGAATGCAAACAAGTAAACCTAATTATGCTACGGAAACACGTTGCATTTACAGATAATTTACCCGGAATGCATTTGTGAAACAAAGCAAAATGTAGTTGCATATATATAATATATAAATACAACATATATAATTGTATATATCATTTTAAGAAATATATTCATATATCTTGCTTGTTCGTTTCAGACGCACAAAAGTAAAATGTTTCTTGTGCATATATATCTGCAATAACTTCACAATAACCTTACAATCACAATAAACTTTTTTTTGCATTTTTGAAATTATGTATGAAATTGATTTAGAATTACACATTTTATAATAAAATTTTTAATTATTTATATACATATATTGTCAATTATATATATAAATATATATATATATATATATGAATTATACATTTTTATAATAGATTTTTTTATTATGTATATACATTAATAGTCAATTTATATGTATGTATATATAAATTATAATTTTTTATAATATAATTGTTTTATTATGTATATACATTAATAGTCAATTTATATATAAAAATAAATTATACATTTTTAGAATATAATTTTTTTATTATGTATATACATTAATAGTCAATTTATAAACATATATAAATAAATTATAACTTTTTATGTTTTAATTATGTATACACATTAATAGTCAATGTATATATATATAAATTATAAATGTTTATAATATAATTTTTTTATTATGTATATACATTAATTGTCAATATATATACATATATATATAAATAAATTATACATTTTTATAATATAATTTTTTTATTATGTACATACATTAATAGTCAATTTATATACATATATAAATAAATTATACATTTTTATAATATGTTTAATTATATACATACATTAATAGTAAATTTATATATATATATAAATTATAAATTTTTATAATATAATTTTTTTATTATGTATATAAAGTAATAGTCAATTTATATATATATATAATACATTTTTATATATACATATATTGTCAATTATATATATATATATATATATGAATTATACATTTTTATAATAGATTTTTTTATTATGTATATACATTAATAGTCAATT
>JAUMHQ010000087.1:3237129-3250304 GCA_032361165.1 Enteromius paludinosus
AATAGCATCCACCTAGTGTATATATATATATATGTGTGTGTGTGTGTGTGTGTGTATGTGTGTGTGTGTGTATATATATATATATATATATGTGTGTGTATATATATATATGTGTGTGTGTGTGTATATGTATATATATATATATGTGTAATAAAAATACAAAATGCACATATAATATGTTAATAAAAAAAATTATTTTGGATGTGATTAAAAAACATTAAAATGGTGTACCTCACTATTACATATTTTCGCTGTTAATTCTGTGATTATTAAGGTCCTATCTTTTATTTACTGTCAATAATAACACTTGGTCAATTTTTATGAATCTCAAGTTGTTCGTACGATATTTTAAATTGGTGTCCCTCATTATTGCACATTTCCATTTTATCCTCCAATTATTGTCAGTGTGACATTTTTTTATTAATAATTGTTCAAATGATATTATTGAACCCGATGTAATAAAATAGTTTAGACTTCTAATAATAGCTTGTGAGTTAATTGTATGATATTGCTAAACACTACAGCATCTCTTACTTTTTCCCCCAGACATCACTCCCACCATACTGGACTGGTTTTCTTTGCTGTATCCGTCATACAGTCTCTCACAGGCTCGTCCGGTTGTGTTGACGGGTCGGTCTCTTCTCCCAGCCCTGATCTCAGAACCGTCTTGGGTCACCGTCTACGCCAGCCAGAGTCTCCACGAGGTCACTATGTTTTACCCAATGCGCTCCATCCACCAGGGCCGCTACCGCCTCCTGCACAACATGCACTACCGCATGCCCTTCCCTATAGACCAGGACTTCTACGTGTCCCCTACCTTCCAGGATCTGTTAAACCGGACTCAGTCGGGTCAGCCCACGGGCTGGTTTAAGACTCTGAAGGAGTATTACTACCGCGAGAGGTGGGAGCTGTTTGACATCCAGTCAGATCCGACCGAGAGGAAGAACCTAGCTGGTGATCCGGCCTACACCCCGCTGCTGAAGAGCCTGAGGGATCAGCTGCTGAAGTGGCAGTGGCAGACGGAGGATCCGTGGGTGTGTGAGCCGGATGCGGTCCTCGAGACCAAGCTGGAACCGCAGTGCCGACCGCTCTACAATGAACTATGAGTGCCTAAAATCTCAAGAGTATTTTTATGGTTCAGGTTTACTGAGAACTGTAAGATTATATTTGTAGCTTTTATGTTGATTTATGTTTATGTATTTATATAAATCTCTTTTTTTTAATGTGACCTATTCTTTATATGGTCATATTTGATTTGACACTGTTTTCCTTACCATAGACTCCATATTAAAGTCCTCTGCCTTCCTAGTTTCAATTACTGAGAGACTGTCAATCAGTTTACGTGAACATGTTTTAATATATCAAAATTACATTATTGTATTTCAGATATTATTAATATTACATGCATTACAGTTTTTTTCCATTGTTTTGTCACGAGTAATACTAATGATAATAGAAGTAATAATAATAATAAACATTACTTTTGGCTTCCTACTTAAATATAATCTATTTCAAAATAATATTTTTGCATTTTAGCGTTTTTCTTATAAACTAGAGTTTGTTATGGCTGTTTGAATGACTATATTTGTCATTTAAAAGCTGTCAACCTGGTTAAAACGTTTGGCGTTTATCCAAATGCTTAATTACAGAGACGTCAATGAGTCAATATTTTAAATCGCTTATAAATGAGACTCAATTTTAAGGTACTGCGCACTTAGATTTCCTCAAGGAATTAGTTATGAATACTTGGATATTGTTATACTTCGGCTCGGGCGGGATTTTCTCTTTTCTAATTTGCCCCGTGACGCCAGAAAGACGTTTATTGATCAATATAGACAGGTTCGGTGACAGCGAAACAATATTAACCCGTCACACATCATATCCACCTGACGTTAAAGGCTCCCCAATCGCGCAAAGACGCGCAAATCAATCCTATTGGCCGGCAACATGAATCATCTAGTGGGGAATGACGAACGAGATCACGACTCCGAGGGGTATATATAAACTCCAGATGTGGAGAACATCAATCCAAAAGCTACGAGGCACCGTAGATCACATAACACGCTTTTGGGTCCAGTGCGCAATGGAGAGGTCCGTCAGATCCGTGCTTGTGTTCGTGGCTGTTTCCATCCTCATCTCCAGCCATCCTACAGACGCCTGGTACAAGCAGTCCACCGGGCCGAGCTACTACTCCGTCGGGAGAGCCTCGGGTTTGCTGTCCGGGATCCGGAGGTCGCCGTATGTGCGCAGATCTGAGACGGAATCAGGGCTGGACAGCAGCGAGACCCCCGGCGTCTCCAACAGCGTGATGCCCGACTTTAGCAGCAGACAAACTCCAGTTCTTAAAAACATGGTAAATTCCATTACATATGATGAAACGCACAGGCTGGGTATAGCAACATTTTATTTATAAATTCTAATAATTATTATTTTTATATATTGTAATATTGTAATATTTTATTCATAAACATTTTATAATGCTTAACAGAGCAAAAGTTACTCAGTATAGATAAATACATATGTAAACTTGTAAATAATTAATATTTTTTTCCAGCAATTATTAATAACAGTAATTATATTAATACACAATAATTAACAGTGTAGTTAATATAAATCATGCTTGATGTGTATTAAAATATGAATGTATATATATTCAGAACATATTTACATTGATTAATGTAGATTCAGATGTTCCATGCATGTTTGAGTGTACTTTTCTTTTTTTTTTTTTACTTGTTAACATTTTTCATACATTTTTCATATTCTAAAATTGTCTTACAAATGAAAAGTTTTTTTAATAATATTAAACCCCATTTAAATGTATAATTTGGTTTGCTTTCAGCATCATGAAATGACTTGGATTATCTTAATTTTTTAAAATTAATTCAAGACTCATATTTAGGTGTTTAACATTACAACTTTCTCTCAGTCAGATTTAATGTATCTTTGTCTTTGATGTCTGATCAGTGTTGTTGTTTTTGTGAAGAAAATAATTAAGAACGCCGTAAACGTCAATTCAGGCATCACAGCCATCACTTTAACGTTTACCGTGCCGTTTTTCCCCCTCAGGCCATCTGCGTAAAGGACATTTCTCCAAACCTACAGAGCTGCGAGCTGCTTCAGGACGGCTCGAGCACGTTTCGGTGCAAAGCAGACGTGTTCCTCTCGCTCGATTCGCTGGACTGCTTCACCTCCTGAGCGGGAACCCGTCTCTCTCCTTCCCCGACCCCAAAGTCTCTTCCATTTCAGGAGTATTCACAGCCAAGGCAGCGAGGCGCGCTGTTGACATTGAATGTTTACTTGATTTACACCAGGGATGTTCAGCGCTGCTCCCGAAGAGATGCTTTCCTGCAAAGTTTAGTTATGTAATAATAATAATCATTCCCGGTATGACTGATGTGATCATTTCCATTCGCCTTATTTCGAAGCAGCGAAAGTTCTGAGAATGTGCGAGACGTTCGATTCATTAACCGCTCTAGACAAATGGCGGGAAACGGAAGGATTTTGAAAAGGTAAACAGTTAAACTATTTGCGCTGCAAACTGGCATGTTTATAATTACAACACAACATTAAAATAACATTATATTATATACAAGTTTGCAATACAAAGAACATTAGAGAGTCTCCCACCTTTTCCCATCAGGCACACGACGTCAAAAGACGTTGATATTAGGTTAAATTTTGGTTGCGACGTCAGGTGACCAAAATCCAACGCAAATTCAACATCTAATGTCAATGTAAAATTGACGTCCAATACTGATGTTACCTGACGTTGATGTCCAATACTGATGTTACCTGATGTTGACGTCCAATACTGATGTTACCTGACGTTTATGTCCAATACTGATGTTACCTGACGTTGATATTTTGTTGTTTTTAGGTTGTGTAACCAAAATCCAATGTTAAGTCAATGTCAAATTGGCGTCAAATACTGACGTCAACCCAATTGTCATTTTCAACCAAAATGCAACGTCTGTCCGATGTCATGTCCAACGTCAATCTGACATTATATGGACGTCCGGTGCCTGGTGGGTTCGATAAAATAATGGCCACGCCCGCTTTTAGACAAGAAAAATAAGTTGGACACGTGATACACAAATATCCCTTATTCTTCTTAAAGTGACATTTGGTCATCACGATATAGAACGTAGCTACAGCAAAGAGATTGATTTTAGTTTCCGCGTACACAAAAGTGAAGTCAAACCGAATTCAAGTCACTTCCAGTGTGAACGAACTTAGTGTAACCTATATTTTGCAGGAAAACAGTTCTTGGAGAGCAGTTCGGAGCACCCCTGGTTAACACAATGTGAAGTTTGCTGCTTTAAAATTTGTAAACGGAAAAATACGAAATCCACAGAAACAAAGCGGAGAGGTGTTTTCTGTTCCTCCTCTGCGCCCACCCGTCTCTTGTACCTACTCCCAGATGTATTAAACGTTCATAAAAAGAGTTCGCTGTTATGAGCAAAAACTTTCAAAGATGTTTTCTTTATTTTATTAAACTCGAAAGAACGACCGTTCATTCTGTGTACGCTTTTTGGGCTTTCGTGATTTGTTTCATACCATTCACAGTGTCAGAAATCAGCACAAAACAAGATACATATATAAAAAAAACACATTAAATGTTAGTTTTTAATAATGTTTTTTTCACAGTGGCCTTTTTTGCATTTACAAAAGAGTAACTTGAATTTACCATGAAAAGTAGCACAACATACAGCATTTAAATAGCAAAAATACATAACTAAATCTCAGTGGATAAATGGGTCAAGCAACAATATTTCAAATGTATTTACAATTTGCTACAGGTATGATTATGCTTCATACAGATGTGTGTATGTGCGTTTGGCTCACCTTGGGACAAGAAAACCATTTCCGATTGAATCACCAACTATAAAAGTGCTGGATCACAAATAAGTCAAAGATGATTCATAACACACACAAAGATAACAACCCTCAAGAACAACACACTGGACCCCGACAGGGTGTTCAATCTCTGAATGAACCGTGTGGGACAAAGATTTACACAAGAGGAAAAGGCTATTTTATAACTGATGATTAACCATGGTATAACGTACACACAGGAAGTGAGGGATGCCAGGTGGAAAACGATGGGACGCTTGGACGAGCAACTCGTCCACTCGAAAAACAGCATCATTTACTCTCCTCATAAGTGTTGATTATTGCATTTTTATTAATTTTTTTAGTTTGTGTTGAAGTAAAAAGGAAGTAAACTAGCATTTATTCGGTTATTGCTTCACGAAAAGTGTGCATTCTGATTCATATCAGAGCGTCGTATTCAATAAATACCATCAGCGTTGTGAAGGGCTCATCTGTGAGTCTTTATTGAGGTTTTAAGAGAGGAATGGCTCTCAGAGAAGAGACACGGCCTCCAGGTTCTCCTTGATGATGGTGTCCATAACGACCTGGAAAACCACCTGCACGTTGGAGGTGTCTGTGGCTGTGGTGAAGTGGGGGTAGATTAGTTTGCTGGGCGTCGTGTTGAGAGACACAAACATCGAGGCGATGAACCGGGCGGCAGCATCTACGTCACAGTCAGCTCCTGTGAACAAAAACACAGGCAGACATCTGTGAAAGACGTGCCTTTATTTGAGACGAAATACAGATTTAGAATGACTTTGCTATTTAAATATACATTAAAATGTCATTTATTCCGGTCACGCACAGCTGAATTTTCAACATCGTCACATGATGCTTCAATTCGCTGATGTTAGTTGCCGCTTAACATTTTGTGAAAACGGTGGAACAGTTTTCTCAGCAGTCAGTCTTTGGTTAATAAAACGTTAAAAAGTCAAGTATTCATTTGAATGGGAAAATCTTCTGTAACATTCAGACTTTAATTTAATGTGTTCATGCTGAATAAAAGTATTCATTCATATTAGTTGCTGTCACATGATTAAATCGCAATTAAATCTTATCCACCATAAAAGTTTTTGTTTACGCAATATATGTGTGTATACTTGTCCATATTTATTATCAATATATAAATACAAACACATGCATGTATAAATGCAAGAAAAATATGTTGTTTATATATTTAATATATTTATATATGTATATGCATGCAAAAGCTTGTAAAATATGTATATATATATACACACACACCCACCCAAAAAAGGTATTTTAAATGCAACTAATCGCGATTAATCATTTGACAGCACTAATACAATTACTATTTGAGTATATAAAATATATATTTATTTATGCAAAAAATGTTTTTTTCTGAAAAAAAAATAAATAAATAATGATGATCATACAACACTGTGAATGCATAGCAATTAAAGCATTCTACATACCTCAGAGAAGATGAAGTAATATTTTCCTTTGCAAGGGTGCAAAAGAATTTATATAGAACATTTAAGCTGTAAATCAATGGTTTCAAAACATATATCGACATGAATCCAGTTCAGTAACCGCTGGTTTGAAAACAAAACAGGGGATTGCTTCAAAAACATATGAATTCATCAATAATGAATTATGCACTACATCCGAGAGAAGACAGGAATTGAGGTGTTCCCGGGGGCGTAGCACCAAATTCTGGGCCTTGTGCACAAGCAGTGGCCATGGGCCCCCGTAAGCTACCTACTACACCATTTAATGCATCAATCAACTGATGCATTTACCACAAATATTAGCATTTACATTAGTTAACAACATATATTGTGATCTTAAAATTATATTTAAAGGAAAATACAATTTCACTCCTCAGGGGCCCTCCCTGGTAATTTAGTCCTACTTTTCACTAAACTACGACGCCCCTGGGTGTTCCCCATAGAAAAATAAAAAAAAATAAAAATTGTGAGAGTCTATGAATATCTGACGAGATATGCGCCAAACGGCAAGATTGATGAATGGGATCAATCTCTAAACCCCCGATTGCTAAATTGACATTTGCATGATGCATGCATTTCTGGGTCTGTCCGAATGAATAGGTGAAATGCAGTTTTAGAACGGTTTTATTGTAATCTTCTATCTGAAGATGGATTAACTTTGTCATATATACAAGTGTGAGGGAAGAGAGCGGGAGGAGGGGAGAGAAGACTGTCATGCCAGAAATTTCCCGCTTCGTCCGTCTTGACCTTTTCTCCCTGAGGTAAAAACTACGGGATCCATTCCAGCTGATTAAACAGCAAAACTACAAACTCAAGCCGACACGCTGGATTCAGACTTAATGGAAGGACAGTGCTACAGGATGTCTGAAGAAAGAAAGAAAGAAAGAAAGAAAGAAAGAAAGAAAGAAAGAAAGAACACACAGATAAAAGCAAAAGAACAAATAAATGAAAAAAAAAAGAACAGAAAATAGAACTACAATGAGAAAGAATAATGATCCAAACAAATGTTTCAAATGAATGGACGGCTAAAAGAATGAGGACAAAAAAAAGAAAGAATAAAAAGAAAAGAATCAAATGACTGTAAAACTAGACCAAAGTGAACAACACGAATGCAAAAAAAAATTTAGAAGCAGCAGAGGTAATAAAAGGACATGAGCAAACAAATCAAAGACGCTCTCTTTCAAGAGCCGGCAGAGAAAGGAAACACGATTCATGTGTAATCACAGATCCGTCTCTCACCTCTGAACTGAGGAAGGTAATGCCGCAGATGACGCTCGGAGTGGAGAATCTTCTCTTGGAAAAGATCGATCTTGTTCATGAATAATATCTGCACAACAAACAAAGAGACGCTTACGAAAGCCAATCAGTCGCTCTGTGAAATCAATCATTCACGACAAGAACTGATTAGCCCAAGACTACAGCTATAGAAAGTCTTCAGAGTGGAGTTATAATGACCCAATAATTGATGATTGATTATAAAGGAATAGTTCATTTAAAGTGTAGATGAGCTTGTTTCTTCATCGTCACTTGCACACCAGGACACCCATTGAAGTGAATGGGTGCCGTCAGACTGAGAGTCCAAACAGCTGATAAAAACATCACAATAATCCACAAATAATTCACAGCACTTGCATCCATCAGTTAATGTCTTGTGAAGTGAAAACTGAAAAACATATTCATCATCAAGGCATTTTTACTTTCAAATCATTGGTCCTGGCCAAAATGTAATTCCTCTATCGTGGTGCTTTCGTAGAGCTATCGTGCTTTTTTGGGGAAGACGTCATCTTTTCTGAATCTGGAGAGAAATGAATCCAGATCAATCACCATTTATGAACGAGTCCAAAACAGCTCTAAACTAATTTTGGACAAGAGAGGATGGACTTTTTTTCACTGGAGCAAGCATTATTATGGATTATGGACTTATATTTTGGACAGGCACAACGGATTTGTTTCTTACAAACATGCAGCTTTTTTAGTTTAGATGATGTAAATTGATGGACTGGAGCGGTGTGGATTATCGCGATGCTTTTATCAGCTCTCATTCTGACGGCACCCATTCACTTCAATGGATCCAATGGATGTAAAGCTACATTTCTCAAAATCTGATGAAGAAACAAACTCATCTATATCCTGGATGGCCTGAGGGCGAGTACATTTTCAGCAAATGTTAAGTTTTGCATGAACTCGGGTGCACTTTTCCTCAGTGTCCACAAAAGATGACAGGAAAAAAAGAGAAAAACGTTGAGTTGGCCTCAGTATAATGGCTTAATTAACGACTTCGTCCAGTGATGAATTTGCTCAGCGTTGCAAAACAACACAGTATGACTAACGTGGCTATAAAACGCATCTTAACAAGGTCAGTTAGCGCACCTCATTACAAGGAAAAGAGGTTTACGGAGGGCGTACGATAAATAGGCAGACAACAAGCGGACCACTGTCACCCGTGCCGATCATGCCTGCTAGTTTAATTACCAAACGACATGGGCAATTATTGCAAAGTCTGGGCTAACTGACGACGTGGGCTGTAATTACGAGGACGACGGTAAGTCTGGAGGCGAGGTTACCAAAGCAAGCTCCGGTAATCGGTGAAATCAGTGGAGAAGTTCAGATGAATGAAACCACAAAGAGGGACGTCTAAACGAGCGGCAAACTCTTTTAATCGGGTGATCGCAAAACCATGAATCGTAAAATGAGTTTATAATGAGATGTAGGTTCAGAACTTGAGAAGAACTCACTGACACTGGTTAAATCGGTGACGTAAAGTTAATGCCAGTGTAATAAGATGATGGTAACATTGAGTATTTAAGAGCGAAACTAGTGACATATATATATGAGAGAATGGAGGGGAGTACTTGATGTCAGCAGAAAACAGAAATTAATTCAGAAGCTTTAATTAAAGCAGAGGTAAAAGGCCTATCAGAAAATAATAAGCCAAAAATACATGTATAAATGTTATAGAACTGGCTGAAAACCATGTATACATTTTATTTATTTTTATTATATTACATATTTTAACAGTTTTCAGTTAATGCAAACTTTTAATTTAATTTTAAATTAAATAAAAAATTAAATTAAAAATTAAATTAACAATAAAATAAAATAAATGTTGCAAGGCACACTTGAAAATGACTATGAAAGGGTGTGTTAAGCTTTGTTTTTTAAGTTTTTTTTTTTTTTTACAGTTTTCAGTTAATGCAAACTATTAATTTAATTTTAAATTAAATAAAAAATTAAATAAAAAAATAAAAAAATAAATTAAATTAAATTAAATTAAAAATTAAATTAAATTAAAAATTAAATTAAATTAAAAATTAAATTAAATTAAATTAAAAATTAAATAAAATAAATGTTGCAAGGCACACTTGAATACACACTTTTTTTTTGTTTGTTTTGCATGCGGATGAGGAAGTATGTGTTATTTTATGCCACGACCCATGCACTAGAATACTGTCAAATCATGAAATAAAAAAATAAATAAAAAATCTCCTTATCAATATTGTGATAATTAAGAGATTATTTATTTGAGTGCACTGATCATTTAGTAATGAATGAATGTAGTAATGAATTTAGTATTGTTAATAAAAAACAATATTTTTATTTAATTAAAAAAAGAAGAATTTGTCCATTTCCCATTGAATGGTTGTCCACCCTGTGTTATTGGGGAATCCGCCCCTTTAAAAAAAAAGCCCACCCCCTTTAATGACATCGTCTCCTTCAGTGGCGTTGAATAAGTCGATGACTTTTCAACTGCATAATTTTCTTCGCTAACTGCTTTGCCAAAGCTTACCATTTCCAGCCGGTGGTGATAAAATACGCCAGAAGTGATTTGAATACAGTATTTTCAAAGTATATATGTTTAGATATACTAAATTCTCTAAATATTAAGACAATATATTTAGCTAGTCACAGGTGGTTGTAAGCTAATATGCTAATTAAACACAAAATGTCATCCTTGTCATCCACTTAAACTCGATAAGTAACATGACAGGGTGGACGATCAGAAAATATCATTTGCATCTTAATTTTGCAGTGACAACATATTTCACAGTAATATATATATATGTCCGTGACAGAGTGGACATATCCTATAGTTTACGCTTCAAAAAACGGCCCCCAATTATCTACGAACATATGTGGGAGCTCAGCTAATATGTTTCTATAGTACTTGAGTGATAAGTCAAAGCAAATGGGAACATTTTTGAGTATTGTGAGGGTTGAAAGGCACTCTTTAGTCATATTGATGGTCACATATGTTGTCCGTTGGTTGACGACACTGACTAATTCCTCTCGAGCTAATGGGACGACGAGATTGGATGAGCTCTCTCTGTTAATTGAGCCGTTCCTTACCATTGAAGTACTTCTGAAGAAGGCATTATTGCAGATTGAGGAGAACAGCTTGAGGCTCTCCTGCAGTCGATTCTAAACAAGAGCACAAAGAGAAAAACATGAGCTGTCATTCCCCACGAGATCCCATGATGCTCTTGTGATGTCATATGAGCAAGCAGCCGGAAAAGCTGAGGTAAGTGCATGTGAACTATCTTGGTGTTTTATTAACATTCAGATATATATTAAGTATACTTGTAACTACCTTTGAGCTTTATAATAATGAAACTAAATGGTATTTTCTAAACATAAACTGAACCTCTGCTCAAAGTAGCAGACGAACACGAGTGTTTTCTCACCATAGACGGGTCTTCTACTAGCGTCATGTCGTATCCACTAAGAGACACTACGAACAGCACGGCCCTCACATCCTCAAAACAGCTGATCCACTTCCTCCTCTCCGTCCTCTGGCCTCCAACGTCATACAATCTGTGGAGAGAAAGAGTCAAACACGTCCAAAGGGTAAATGAAACACCTCTATAAGACTCAACACAAACCCCATTTACCTCGAGCACACCAAGTTACAAATATATTCTGAACATGACTTTTACAAACAGCACCACATTTGTTATGCTAATATGCTGCTAACTAGCGACGCGCATCCGCACGCGTGGAAACCAGACCAGTGGGCTCTTGATGTCATCAAACGAGCTCGTCTAATTAACAATCTCTGCTAAATTCCCCCTCAATGCGTTTTAGATCGCAATGCTAAAAGAGTTAGCTTGTTAGCTAGCATTTAGCAGAGAGGCGTCAAAACAAAGCAAAATCTCAAAACATGACGCTTGATTACAGGTTTCTCTGGTGTTGAAACATCTAAAAAAAGAGCGGGAAAATGAAGAGGTCACGAACAAACAGTAAAAGTCTCTACGGTTCTCTCCCTCACACATTTATTTTCCATCTTCCACTTCATCCTGCGCCGTCTCTTCACTGTATTTGTGGGAAAGATTCCCCCACACGTCTGTAATGAAAACTATCAATAGGCCACTCATACTTCAGACATGATGGAAAAAGAAATCTATAGGTGCCTTACGGGACAATAATACATGAGAGTCTCCCATAAAATCAGACAAATGAACATAGCTGATGCTCAAACTACGATATTAACTGCTAAATTAGTTTTGTTATACGACACACTGCAGGGAAAAAATATCATTTTCAACAGAGAAACACAAAGCATACCTGATTTTACTGAAATATGTAACATTAACAAAACATAGCCTATAATATTAATATATACACTAATTTGCATGCATACTGCACACAGAATTCATTCGTTCAAATGCATTTATTTGAATATAAATATGCATTTATATAAAAAAAACATTTAAATTTTATATGTATATTTTAAAACATATTTAAAATTTAATGTTTAATGTTTAGGTTCATATATAAATGTTACATAATTTACGAAAATATATATTTATAACTCCTGCATATAAACAATCCTTTAACTGTTAAATGATTTAAAAGTTATCCAAATTACAATGAATTTTACTTCAATTAGTGAATTGAAATGTATCTAAACAGTTATGTAATGAATAAATAGTAGTAAATCTGAATATAAAAATGCATCTACACTGACTTTTAATTGACTATTCAACTGCAACATGAAAATTTAAACAAGACCAAAAAAAAAAAAAAAATCAAACCATTGTATTTTAGTGTCCTTTCTTGTCTGTCACGTCTTTTCTGACAGCAATAAGGTTTAATAATGGCTTAGTTTAATTATGGGATGATCTGATGTGGCCTCATAATCACAGCAGACGAGGTGAGAATCGTGCAGTGTTAAACACACTGATCATTACACTGCTAATTACCCCTCAGAGGTCAGGGGTGACCCGGAGCCACCTGGTATTTAGATTTCGGCTTTTGTGGCTGGTTGGAAGATTTCATTACCAACCAGCAAACCTATAACACCATATAGTTCCTATTCATTTCCAATTAAAAAAAAAAACAGTTATGTAATAATTATTGCATGTAATAGTCACTGGAAGAAAATACTTTTTCAATGTAATAAACGGTTGACAAGAGAAACGCGAGTTAGGAAATTTTGGCCACATGAAAAAAGCATCAAGATGCATGCAAAACCATTATCCAAAATCAATACTTATACAAATTCTGGTACTATATTTACATTTAGACGTCTTTTTAGCAAATGAAAAATACAAAAAACGAATAAAAATGAGTGAAGCATGCACAAAAAGTCATAAAAGTACTTACAGACATAAAAAGTATGCATAAAATGGAAAAGATTTAAAAACAAAGATAAATCAGCATTACACTTTTACTGTTGAAAGGTTAAATGTAAGTTTTTTAGAATTAGTAAATGAAAAAAACATATTGATTTATTATTGAATGTAAATTACAATTTAAAGGGATAGTTCACCCCAAAATGAAAATTAGATGTTTATTTGCTTACCCCCAGGGCATCCAAGATGTAGGTGA
>JAUMHQ010000087.1:3282852-3293707 GCA_032361165.1 Enteromius paludinosus
TAATACCTATGTCATACCCATGTCATTATACAAATTTGTGTCCTCATAAACCACATAAACCCGCACACACACACATACACACACACACATATATATACACACACACACACACATATATATATACACACACACATTTCAGTTTCAATTTTGTCATTTTTAAAATATATATTTATAAATTTATAATTATAATTTTTATTTTATTTAAGTTTTAATTGTTTTAAATTCTTCAACTCAATGTTTTCCATCTGATATTTACTTTATTTCAGTTTTAAGGATATTACTGAAAAACACACACTTTGGTAACACTTTATTTTAAGGTGTCCTTGTTACACGTACATAATTACTTTAGTAATAACAATAAATTAAGCAGAATTAAACGTCAGCAACGCTAAGCAAAACTCTAATCCTAACCCTAACCATAAAGTAAGTACATGTAGTTAATTAATATCACTCAGTCTGTAAATGTATAACTACACTGTAACAAGTACACCTTAAAATAAACCGTAACCCACACTTCCGAATTATAAAATACCACATTTCTAATAATTCCTTAAGACTATTTACTTACTATATGGCACCATGGTATTAGGTACTAGATTTTTTGGACACTTTGATAATAACATTATTTTGAGCATACATGCCATTGTGTTGATTAAAATAACGTACCACATTAATATCATGGTACTTATATATAAAATAATATATATTTCCATGGAAACGATCAAAGTACCATAAATATCGCCATCTGACACCTCTTTGACATGGCACTCTTATGTTTTCTGCACAAGTAACGTAACGTTACAGTGGTCATGGTAACGCCAGGGTAATTTTTCAAATAAGTAAAAACAATGAATGAGGCAACCGTTAATTATCACAGCATGTAGTACTTTTGTATTTTGAAGATCTTAAGACTGCCAGAGAACCAAAAACATTGTACGTTTTGTTTGTAATCATGAAGTACCATGGTAAAAGCATTCCTGTGTAACTCCACTACTTCTTCTGTTGAATTGTAACACTATAAGACTGGTTCCAGGTGCTTTTATGTGCTTTAAAGATGCAGCGAGCACTCACTCACCAGCCGTCACACCACACCCGGATCACCCGCTTCCTCTTCTCTGGGCTGTGGCTCGAGGAGCTCGGCTCTCCCTTGTCCTCCTGCTCCACCGCATGGCTTCCGTTCCTGATCATGTTTTTAGAGCATGTAAAGACTCCGAGCAGAGGTTATGGACGGCAGAAACACTCCGTGTTTTATGAATGACACCGGCGGCGGCTCAACGTCCTTCCAGAAGCCTAGAGAATGTGCGCAACGGTGATGACGCAACACGCAAACAGCACGCGTCCTTACGATGCCCCGCCCCCCTAGGAAGTGACGCCGTGCGAGTGTCTGTCGCGGGATTTCCTTATCCAACAAGTGCAAAGATGTGATAAACTCCTATGCAAGAAAAAAGAGTGACTATCTTTAGTAAGTGTTTGAGTCTCGTTGCATACGCTGTATACTCCACAGGATAACGTTTGCTATTTTTACATGATTTTTTTTTTTCCGATTTTTTTCTAATTAACTTCTAATAAACAAATGCACATTTCGTTTTAAATATTTCAAATGAAAATTACGTTTCGTGGTATGACAAACAAAGATAAACAACAACAATAGCTGCAATATAAATAAAGTCAAAAACAAAAAATAAAACAATATTAGCCTATTGAAACTATTATTGACATGTTTAATAGCTTCTAACTAGTTTTTTTTATTAATATTATTTCAATACAGACTATTTAAATTGCAGAGTATATACTGAAGTAATTAATGAAGAAATTTATTTTAGTAATATGATAAATATAGCTATATTGAATATTAGTTACTTAGCCTATATCTTTATTTTATTTCAGATGTTTGTATATTGAAGTGGTGGTAATATATTTCAGTAATAATAGGCTGAACATTTAGTGACTTATACCATTCTTTAATTTCGGAAGTTTTCCGATCAATTGCGAAGAAAACAAATATTATATTGGCTAGTTAATTTACTTACTTAATATATGTATTTTCATAAAAGTGTCTTTCCTCCTTTCTTTAATTCCAGATGTTATTTTCTGATCAATTACAAATATTTGAGTATTTTTGTATTTATTTTCTTTAGATTACATTTCTTATATTTTTTGTCTGATCAATTGCAAAGAAAAAAATATTCTAAAGTTAATTTAATAATAATAATATATAATTTCTTAATTCTTTCTTTCTTTCATCTAAAAACATATTTATATTTGAGTATTTTAAAATATTCTTTTTAAATTTATTTTTTTAATATTTATTGTATTTTTTCTCATCAGTTGCAAATTTTCTTTTTCTTAAAATATTTAAAAATATGTTTTATACTTCACATTAGGATTCAACTGCTTACACCAATATGAGTCTAATTATGTCCCAATAGTTGGCAAAACATCTAAAAAAAAAAATAAAAAATACTGGTTATTTATTTAAATTTGAACAAAAAAATAAATTAGCAAATATATTTTACTTAGGCTATTTTTAACATAGGAATCTTGCCAATTTAATATTTCATATATTTCAGGAATATAACTACCGTTTTATTATAACCATAAAATCCTTACATAAATATACAGTATAAATAACTTCAGTAAACGTCTCATGGTTTGCACATACAATTAACTGACGTTGCACTTCATGTTGCAGACATCCTTTAGGTGGCGCTATAGATACAACAACAGGCTCGGGTGAAATATGAAAAAGTTTATTTTGCAGAGCAAGACACCATTTCTATGGCACTTTGATACAGTGGTGGCACACGTAAAAATTCACTTTTTTACCTGAGTCTTTAGTGCATTCACCTGAGTTTTGTTTTTAATCGCACACATAGAAAATAGTTCAAAACTATAGAAAAATATTTCTGTTTCTCTCATTATAACTTACATGATGTTCTTTAACACTAAGGGAAAATAAATAACACCCACAGTCCTCAGAGGTTCTTTTTTTTTTTTTTTTAAATAAAATATAGCTAATGGCGTTTATTTTTTAAGAGTTGCCTCCGTTTTGCCTGTAAGCGATATGGCTTTCATTCATTTTGATGACCGAATCCCCTTCAGGATCCAAATGTAAGCTCTTGCAGGGAAGCCCTCTGGTTCCTCATTGATTTCCGCCACGTTTACCACTAGAAAAGACAACAACCACATAAAACCTCCTTAAAATACACCCATAAGCTTTTCTTTTACTGATTAGCATGCATTATATTCATCTATATTTAGCAGATCTGTGTTGTTAGCCACTTGAGAGGACTTTACCTTGTCCCTGAAGTCTTAGAGTTCATCACCCATTGTAAATACTCCTTGGCAGCGATGCTGTCCAAGACCTTGTAGACATCACTGGTGAAACTGCCATCTACATGCCTCCTACGTGGCAAATTAGCGCCTCTGTTGTCTGCAGCACTGCGCACATGCGATAAACATTGTGTTAGCATGTGTACATGACACTTTTTCAAAGTTGAAACTCATTTTAGTAGCAGTTAGCAGGCTTTCATTAAGTTTAGCACAGTTTAGCTATTAGCATGTAAGTTTGTGAGAACATTATATGTATATATTTTTTTGGTGTTTTTGGTCATGGTTCATGTAATAATTTGTTTGATTAGCACAGAAGCAGAAGACATTAGCAGAGAAAGATATAACCAGAAGCACACAGTCTGGTTTCAGCGCTATTTATTAGCATTAGCATTAGCATTCGGCAGTGAGGTTGGACAGGGTGTGTTAGAAAAGAGACAGATGTTGGGCAAGAGAAAGCATGGTGAAGCATTCATTCGGCTAGTTTTCGCTCTCGCACACTCGCTCTTTCTCTTTATTGCAATCTCTTTCACACTGTAAGGCACTGAAGGTGGATTAGAAGCGCGGAGGCCTACTCTTGCTTGGGCTGTCCGGATTTTAGCCAGGCCACAAAGTTCTGGGCTGCCTGGTCCTGCAGGTAGGAGCTGACGTCACTGGTGTAGGTTCCCTCAGCGTGACGCTTGGCCGAACCACTGGAGGAAAACAACAGAATTTATGTAAGAAATAATTCAAGTTATGTTTGAATTTGAGCTACTAAACTCTGTTAGATCTTAAATTAATAATATACTATATATATATATATACACACACACACATACACATATATATTGT
Source organism: Enteromius paludinosus (assembly GCA_032361165.1). NCBI lineage: Eukaryota > Metazoa > Chordata > Actinopteri > Cypriniformes > Cyprinidae > Enteromius > Enteromius paludinosus. The sequence continues at coordinate 3,287,014 of JAUMHQ010000087.1, forward strand.
TTTATTTTTATTAATTTATTCAATATTTGAATTTGAGCTACTAAAGTGTTAGGCCTTCAAATAAAATCTTAAAATCATAAAATGTAATAAAACATTTATATAATTCTTATATTATTTATATATAAGAATAACATTATGTATCACATAATTTTTTTTTTAATTTTATAATCATAAAATAAATATTAAAATAAATCCAGGTGTGTGCTATATATTATATTGTTTAATTTAATTATTATTATATAGTTACTTATGTAATTATGATATATTGTTTTATTTTTCTATTATGTATGCATAAATAAATACACAGAGGTACAATATACATAACATATACTACACAGATTATTTTACAATGCATTTTTTTATATAAATTAGTTAAATAGTTTAACTAAATTTTAAATAAATAAACATATTTTAAGTTTCCATTTGCAAAATATATAATTATTACATTTTAGAAAGTATTTACAATATGTTACATATTTTGTTTAACTATTATTTTATTTGATACATTCTATAAAACTTGAGGATATTTTTTTATATATATAATGTTTAATAAAAAATGTCAATTTTTATTTATTTATCTTGTTTTTTTAACAATTCTTTACATGACCTCACACTGTAATAGTACATACCCATTTCTCTTGGAGTTCATGAGCCACTGAACGAAGTCTTGTGCTCTCCTGGTCTCCAAGTATTTGCTGTAATCGTTGGAGAAAGTTCCCTCAGAATGTCTCTTCGCAGTCGTGAATCCCTGACCCCTCGCCAGAAGACTTTCTACCGTCTCTGTGCTGCACGACGAGAAGATATACGAGTGTTACATTGCGCAAACTGACCACATTTCCAAATTAAAAGTCCTCAAACAGCTACAAAACGAACAATTTTAATGTTTAAGCACTGGTTTACTCTGAGCTTATCTTCAAATAGTTCATTACTGCTCAGAAACAGACTACAAAGGACATGAAACACCATAAAAACCGTTCCTCCAACCTTGTGTTGTCGTCTCGCAGTGGGACGCAGATGCTGTTTTGAACAAAGAGCAGCAGAAGAAGACCAGCGAGATATTGGGCGCCTTTCATTTTGAGGGCTTCTTTGAGTTCTGAACACACACGTTAAATGTTAAAATGAGAAGAAGAAAAAGACTTCTGAAAGCAACCGAACATCTACGAGACTTTGGGTCTCTCACAGAGGTCCTTCAACTTACCAGTGGATGGAAGAGTTGAGTGTGTTTGGATCTTCTCCTGCTGGTTTCGTGGCCTCTTCTCAGTGCTCGGGGTCTTATATAGTCGGTCCAAGGTGGGCCGTCCCGTCTCGGCAGCCCACACACACACGTACATGTGCGTTCAGATCCATTAGTGTCAGTCCATTAACCGTTCTGGATGAAACCGCTCGTGTTTGCTCAAAGACAGAGATGTGCCAAAGTACCTCCAGATAAGAGGTGTGAGACAGCAGGCTTTCACAAATAAACCCAGGGAAAAATAACGCGGCAAGTGCTACTGTAGGCAAAAAATCAAGAGGCGAGACGGATGCTCTGTCCACGAGAACGTGACAAATGGACTCTTGTTTTTTTTTTGTTTTAGCGCATGTGGTTCTTGTCCAAACCAGAATGCTTTGCACTCAAAATCAATGCGATTTGACACATTTATTTAGATTAATTGTGTTGTGCTATTTTAAAATAAAATCAATTTATTAAAAAGTTAACTCAACACAAGTGTTTATTTAAATGCTTGTAAGAATGAATACATTTTATTTGTATTATTTCACACTTTTTCAGCTTGAAACTTATTAAACCGAAATATTGGTGCTATTTAATATGTGAAGAATGTAAATAAGTCACAAACAATTGAACACATTCTTTTTTTATGATTAATTTTATTACAGATCGAAAATATCTCTGCTTTATCGTTCAAATTAGAAATAAGTAATGGCACGTACAATAAATATTTTCCTGAAAGATCACTCAACAAAGCTTGATAAAAAGTGAAAATATTATATTTAATATACTGGATCATTACAATATTAAATCAACATTATATTTTATTTTATTTATGGCAATGAACTTGATATGGAAAATACACAATGTTGCTCTCCCCAGCTTTTAATAATAATAAATAATAATAAATCTGAGAGTAATCAAATACCTTTTTTTTGTTTGTTTAGATTTGTATCGATTTATTTATTAGCCCACTCTCAGCTTTCTTTAGCTAGCTCAACAAGCATCATGTTTATGTACTAAATATTCATGACTCAGTTGTTCAGACTGTACATTTCAAACTGATGAACGTGACTAAAAGGAATCCGTTATTGCATCACAGCACAGTAGCTAGAGAGCTGCTGATGGGGAGTCTCACACCCCTGACGCGTTTAAGTGCGAGAAGTGGTCTGGAAGCAATGTGCTGTGGCTTCTGGGTGGGCTTATTTGGTCCAGTGGAAAGTTTCTCAAGTTTAAGCAAAGCAGTTTTTCAGAAAGTGACTCATGTGAGTGTAGACGTGCTGATTGGACGAGCCGCCGAGACTGTGGTCTTCATCCGTGTACCACTGACAGAGAGACAGAACAGATCACGAGTGAAAAACACTTCATATATCTATCTTAATACTTTTTGGAGCTGCTTTATGGATTGTTGACATGAAGAATTCAGGTCTTCCAGAGTGACATGCTATTTAGCTTACATATAACCCATAAAAAAAATAATTAAAGTTAAATATCTTTTTTAATTTCAATCTAATATATTTATATTTAATATACAAATGTGTTCATAATGTAATTTAATTTAAGTAGAATTCGATATGTTTCAAATTAATGTAAAATAATACATATATTATTATATTTTAATACTATATTCAGTACATCTTATAATTTATTAGAATATATTTGCATGAATCAAATGCAATTATGCTGCTTTCTTACCATTGCATCAAAGTCCACTTGTTCATCCACGAGCGCTTTAGAGATCTGAGCAGCTTGTTGGAAGTGAACATTATCTAAAAAAAATTAAAAGGAAAACAGAAAAAAAAAAAAAAAGACATAATGAGTTTCCACTTTAGCAGCATGTAATTTGAGTTATTTTAAAGATGTGTTCAGGAAATGCAAATAAATAAATGGCAACACTTTATTTTGATGGTCCACTTTAGATATTCTACTAACAATAAGTGACTTTGCAACTACAAGTCAACTAGCAGTCATTAGAGTATTAGTCGACTGTCCGCTTAATATCTTCTAACACTTTATTTTGATAAACCTGGCAAATATATGTAAACTTGTTCTACTAACCCTAAAAGTCCCGAACCCTAACAGTCTAATCTGAGATTCAGTACACGAGTAGTTAATTAATGAGAATTAGTTGACATGTAGTTGTTTATAGTTAGTACAATGTCTAAAATCAAAATAAAGTGTAACCAAATAAATTGTACACGAAGGTTTTTTTTTGTATTGATCTAAAACTTAAAGTGATAGTTCACCCTTTTATCATTAATGAAACAAGTAAACAACTGTGTCAAAAGCACCATAAAACATCTGTGTTAAGAGCACAATGCATTGTTTATGCTTTGATCTGAACGTAAACTTTGTTTTGTGGCGTAAATACGTCGTTTATGTACAGTATGTGATATTCTCCAAAATGGCCCCAGGGAAATGTGCGAATATATCACGATTCGTTCAAACTTTCATACTAAAATTGATTAATAATCATGTACCCCGTGGCCTTATAAGCATGTATGTCCTCTGCTTTGTGGAAAGCCCTTATATGGAGCTGGTTTGGGCGTGTATTATGCAAATGACTAACCTTGTGCACGCAGGCGCTCAATTAGAAGACATTACGCGTTCAAGTTTAAATGTGCGTATAAATATGGAAAACGGACACAATTATTAGTGAATGAGACGCACAAAAAAAATCTTGTAGCTACAGTTGGATTATTTTATCAATCTCCCTGCTACATTTCTGAGCACTGATCATCTTAGGATCCTCGCTGTTTATGGTTGGGTATGAAAGCTCTCGGAATTTGATCAAATATCTTCATTTGTGTTCTGAAGATGTTTTAGGGTTTAAATACGACAGTATTTAATGACAGAATTTTGGGTGAACTATCCCTTTAAAAGATCAAGAAAACAGATTTCTGTATCATTTTTTATCTAAAATGACTTTTTAACAAATGATTAAATTCAAATGAACAATAGTTAAACAAACCTTTAAACAAAAACGACGAAAGTAATTTTTTTATGTTTTAAATATGAATTTATGCTCAGTTACTCAAGCCGGCTCAGCTGCAGAGAGAGGACGAGAGACAGAGAGAGACAGGTCGTGACTCACCGTCAGCGGTGCCGTGCACCAGGAGGTACTGGACCGATTTAAAGTTCTTGGCTCTTCCCGTCACTGTGGAGCTCTGCAAGAATCATAACATCCCATAAACCCTGAGTGACGCAGCGCTTGCTCTTTCCTCTCCTGAGTAATTTCAGGTCTGACCCACGCTTCTCTGTGACGGCATCATGGGGAAACCAACCAATTTATCATAAAACAAAAAAGTTTAGAATTTCCAAGCGCAACTTACATCGTACAACGCCTTGTTCTCGGCCGGCGTCAACATGTACCTCTCAGTGTAAATAGAGTCTGGAGGAAATTACACAACATCAACAGGATTGAACTTTAATGAGGGGAAATCAAATGCAAAACTATAATCAGTGCTATGCAGTGTCTGATTACCATTACTTTGGCTTACTTGTAATTAGATTATCTTTTATAGATTACATGATTACATGATATTCATTCAATGGCATTGCGTTTTTCAGAATTTTTTTATTTTATAATATTGATAACAGAATAAATTTTTTTGGTTTGTTTGTTTTAATTGATGGGTTTGAGTATGACACACAATGATCACATTCAAGTCAAGTAATTTTAAAAAAGTAGTCCAGCTACATTACCTAATATTTGTAATCCAGATTATGTTACCAACTAGAGTTACTCCACCCCAAAATGAAAATTTAGTCATTAATCGCTTACCTCCATGTTGTTCAAAGCCCATAAAAGCTTTGTTCGTCTTTGGAACATAATTTATAAAGTTTTTGCAGATGAACTAATTTCGAGTGGAGCGCGGTCGATTAATCACGGCTGGCACCGCATCACCTAATCAACCTCCTCATTACTCCTGTCCAATCAAAACCCCTTCTACCCACTATGTATATAGGACGGCCTCTTTCCTTCCGCAGCTCGCCTTTTGCGCATCCCTCCTCCACCCCTTTTCCGCCATTTAGCTGCCCTCGCGCCTTCCTCCGAGCCGGACGCCGAGCTCTAGCCCTAGCTAGTGTTCAAGCCTCTAGGGTTCGGTGTCCGCCGTCCTCCCGGCTCCCCCCAACTTTACCCTTCTGGATTATAAGGAAGCGCGAACTCTTGGAAGATGTTTTGGATTAAATGACTGTGCCATTGACTGCCAAGTAATGAAAACTGTCAAAATATCGTCAGTATAGTCTGCCATCAGTGGTTCAACCGTATTATGAAGCTATGGGAATGCTTTTTGTACAGAAAGAAAACAAAAAATAATGACTTTATTTACCAAATCGGCACCACATCGTCATCTTGGTGGCATTTCAGAGAGTATCCGATGAACCCAAACTGAATACGCTCTTCTGTGTCAGCCACGAACACACGGGAGTGCTGCTTTCATTCAAATCAAAGTGTAAATAAGGAGCATAAATAAATATGCGAGTGACACAGAACAGCATGCACTATTTGCGTCCAGTGGATACTTTTCAATATGGCGCTATGGTGATAATACGGTGCCGAATTGTTGAAAAACTATTCGTACAAAAAGTATTTTCGTAGCTTCATAGCGTTACCACTGATGGCAGATGGAGTATTCTGACGATGTTCATTACTTGGCAGTCAATGGGACAGCCTTCTGGTTTTTATGTAAAATATCTTAAACTGTGTTTTGAAGATAAATGATTGCAACAACATGGGTGTAAGTGATTTCGGGGTGAGTAACCCTTATCAGTAAAATCATTTTGTTACCCAAAACCAGTAACTAATTGTGATTATACGTAATACATACCATAATACTCCCATTTAGAGACAGGAGCGACGGCCATTCCACATTTAAAAACTCCACTTCCGGCTCCCAGAACCATTGAAGTGACGTAACCGCCGTAAGACTGCATCACAAACACACGGCACACTTATACTTTTGGACTCCACAAAATATAAAAGCTAGTGTCATTCTTTTAAAGACAGAAAAAACAAACACTTTGCAATCAAGACGAAAAATGAAGTTTGTCAGATTCATGATATCAGAACAAAGATTTCTGGTAATTAAACTTACCCAGCCCCAGATGGCAACCCTGTTTTTATCTACGAAGCCCATGTCAATAAATTGTCTAAAAATGAAGAAAAATATGCATAATTGTCATTTCTAATATCTCAAATGCAAATATCAATTGTATGCTATGTAATATGATTCAACCAATTGTTATAGTTATATTATGAGTAATTATCGCAAGAATACAGCACTTCACTACAATTTTTTTAGTGTGGGTGGTTTCTAGGGTATTTGAGGTGGATGCTAGGGCACTGTTAAGTTGCCAAATTAATATTCATATATGTTCATATATATAAATATTATCATATATTATTATATTTAAAGGTGCCATAGAATGGAAAACTAAATTTACCTTGGCATGGTTGAATAATAACAGTTCAGTACATGGACA
>JAUMHQ010000087.1:3322955-3333346 GCA_032361165.1 Enteromius paludinosus
CTTGCATGTGTTTTCTGCTGTTTGCATGTGTTTTTTTTTTTTTTTGCATGTGTTTTCTGCTGTTTGCATGTGTTTTTTTCTGTTTGCATGTGTTTTCTGCTGTTTGCATGTGTTGTTTTTTTGTTTGCATGTGTTTTCTGCTGTTTGCATGTGTTTTTTTGTTGTTTGCATGTGTTTTCTGCTGTTTGCATGTGTTTTTTTCTGTTTGCATGTGTTTTCTGCTGTTTGCATGTGTTTTTATTTTGTTTGCATGTGTTTTCTGCTGTTTGCATTAGTTTTTTCTGTTTACATGTGTTTTCTGCTGTTTGCATGTGTTTTTTTCTGTTTACATGTGTTTTCTGCTGTTTGCATGTGTTTTTTTCTGTTTGCATGTGTTTTCTGCTGTTTGCATGTGTTCTCTTAAGTTTGCAGCGCGTTGAGCTCTCTCGGCCAACATAACACACCCATTCCTCCAGGCCAACTGCAACTTGGCGTTAAGACATTAGGCAACAAGTATTTTTTTACTGAAGACAGACGTCAAGGTTTCCCTTGTTAAATGCTTAAGATGACTGACAGAACATCACACGCACAGTGACACACAATTGCACAATTAGAGACAATCACTAACTGTCATTAAACCAAACAGCGTCTCCACCTCATGTTCTTCCATGATTTGCTGTAACTCATTCTGGGATTCATAAAGCTGCTTTTCCAAAAGAGTGTTGGTTGTTTCCATCTCTTTCTTCTTTAGCATCAGCTGTGACACCTCCTGCTCCTTTAGGAGTCGGAGTTTCTCCTCGGTTTCACATCTACACAAATACGCACAGTTATTTGAAATTGAAAATACATTTAAAGGGATACTCCACCCATTATCAAATACTTCCCCCCATGTTGTTCTAAACGTGTAAAACATTTGTTTGTTGTCGGAACACAATTTAAGAAATATTGGATGAAAACTGGGAGTCTTGTGACTGTCCTATTGACGGCCAAGTAAATAACGGCATCAAGGTCCAGAAAAGTATGGAAGACTCTGCCATCAGTGGCTCAACTGTAATGTTATGAAGATACTTTTTGTACTGAAAGAGAGCAAATTCGATGGCAGTGAATGGGACAGCTTGCCAGTTTTCATCCCAACTATTGCTTTCCGAAGATGTACGGGTTTATGGGTTTGGAACGACACGGGGGTAAGCGATTAATGACAAAATTTAAGTAAATATTTAAAACTAAAACATGTTACACTCTTGAATGTAATAGTAATAAATAAAAAAATGGACAAAGATGTCTTTCAGGGTCATAGGTCACCAAAAGCACAATGTTTTTTAAGGTAACAATACTTAAAAAAAATACCTAACAGAAAAAACCCAATTAATTTTGTAATATATGTCTTTATTATACAATTTACTAGTATTTAATTAAATAGCCATTTCTTACAAACCCCAAAGGAAAGCCCCTGTTGAAGAAACACTATCTTAAACACAGGTCCCACAGAGGACAAATGGATTCCTAATTCAGTTTATTAAAAAATAAAAATTAAAAAACAATAAAAGTGCTGACTAATACACACTTAAGTTGAAAGCATAAGTCAACATTGCTTAACAGAAAAATAAGTCGTAATTATATCCTGTGATAATCCAACCGTCTATTCAACTGGATTTCAAATTTAGACATCAATAATCAATCAATCAATCATATTTACCCCCAAGCACTTACTTTCCTCGAAAATGATGTGTCATATTTGTTAATTTACTGAACTTACCACAAGAGGGCGATCAGATATTCAAGTCACAATATTTAGTTTTTCTGATGTGAAATATTCCATTGGTATGTTTGGAATGCAGAATGTATTATGAATACAGTCCACAGTATGCAAATCTTTTTTATATATTTGTTATGTTTGGACAAATTACAGAACACAGTGGGTTGGGTAGAGTATCCCACAATGCAAATTGCTTTAACCTTTAACTTAAAAAAAAAAAAGAAAAATGAATATGTCTCATAGTTTGACTGGACTAATTAATTTGTATTTATCATATGTGTGTAAAAAAAGTTATATATAAATATATATATATGATTGAAGTTGAAAAAAGTCATAACAAAAAATATATAATTCTTAAAATTTAAATTTAAATTTAAAAAGTTTCTAACCTTGACTTTAAATGTGCTGCCCTGAGTTTCACTGCATCAGATTGTAACAATACTTCAGCATTTTCCATTATGATCATCCTAACCTGCCAAAACAAACATAAAAAAGGAGAATTAACAAGAAAAAAGACATATAATTAAGATGAAGTACATTATAACTGCCCGTGGGTAGAAATTGCCCTCTTGAGCAATTTGATCAAAAAGAAGGAAAAGAAAAGCTTATTAGAAAGGAACAAGGCTCGTTGATGATAAATGACTGTCAACACCCATATAATCATGGGAACGCAAAATCATTTCTGAATTCTCAGTGTGAAAGATCAGGGTGTATGTAGGTGTGCATGAGCATGTGGTTTTTCTGGCTGTCTACTGATTGACAGACTCATGCAAATACTAACACTACTAAAGGAAGTTATGAAGATTTAAATGCTGCCAGCATTTTTCACTTAATGTCTGTTGTACACATTACTCAATGCATAGATTATATCTTGATGGATTGATGTTTTTTTCCCCCCAGAGTACATAAAATAGTTAGCTATTTGTCACATAAAACAACACAAGGGGGTTTAAACCTGTGTTATCTGCATTTTTGCAAATCTTTAAGCACGCTATTATTATGTTAGGGTCAAAGATCAAGCCAGGTGCGAAAGACGGCCCTGAGGTACTGACGGATTAACAATCTTTCACAAGGTCAGAATGGCCACAGGCACCGGAACGGTTTTAGGAAGCACAGGTGTTAAGCGCCTGGTTGACAGCCGTCTAGTAATCAATTAAAATACCACAGAATTTAAACCACTTGCTTAAAACCATTTAAAAAGACTATAATAGTATCCAAAAAAAGTATATATGCCATAATGAGTATGAATACATTTAAAATGTCATGTAATCATTGCGTGCTGCGCAGTTTAAAAACTGTATACTGCAAAAATAGTATGAGTATAGGAGTATGGCATTCTGGACTCATACTTAGTCTCAAACATGTAGAATACCTAATTATTGCATGCATACCGAGTATACTGCAAGAGTATTCAAAATAGTATGCAAAAATAATAGTATGCCAAAACGTACATATTCTTAATCTTGTATATAGAATGTAATGATACAAAAAATGCATACTACAAACTAAAGTAGGACAAGTAGTATGCCATTCCAAATGTGTTCTATACTGTACATAGAGCATACTGCTAATATGCACAAGTGTACAACGAACCATTCATATTGAATATAGAATGTTATGTAATTGTCATAGGCAGCACAGTATACTGTATACTGTATGAGTGGTATGATCGTATTTCATTCTGAATGCATATTGGGCCCAGTATACTGTACTGTATATACTGTGCAAAACTTCAAATTAGGATTAAAAAATATGCAAAAAGTGTAGTATGCTATAACAATGCCTTATTAGTATACTACTTATAGAATGTAGTATGTAAAATATAGTGTGCTAATATTCTTCATGCTTGCAGTAGTTCGTTGACATACTATATGTTTTGATCTAACATTTCTTTTTAATAACGCTATTTTACTGTACTACTCATACTATTTATGCAGTATGCTGTGTGCCAATATTTGAGACTAAGCATAGGACTAAAATTGTTAGATTCAAATATTTAGTTTGTCATCTAACTATTGCATGCATGAAGAATATTAGCACACTATGCAGAGTTAACATACTACATACTGTACATACTACATACTATAAATAGTACACTAATAAGGCATTCTGGACACTCGACACTAAGTACATTTGCATACTATCCATACTATTTCAGCAGAATATACTACAGTACGTATGCTGTGTGATTTCTATGTGATCATACTCAGACAACCTACTGAAAACGGATTTCCACAGGGTTTGCATGTCCCACAATGCATTGTACTGCCCCTTAAAAACTATCCATAATTCATCTTGGTTGTTCACTTTATTAGACATTTTACACAAAATTGGATTAAAAATGCTAAAAACATATTAAATTGTACGTTTAGCATTAATGTTGGCACAACATACTTTTGCATCCTTTTTTTTTTAAACAGCATGAAGTATGCAGTTGCAGTCCGCAGTATGCTATTAAGCTGTTCCAAATGAAGGATTTATCAATAGAATGACTTTCTAAAGGCTGGAGGAAGGTTGTGTTTCTCACAGAGTGCAATATTAGCTCTGCGCATTTTGACTGGCTTGCTGCCATTTTGATGATTCATGAGCTATTGTGGCAGCATAATATACAGTTAATCATTGTCATTGTCACTGTAAGTCACGCTTATATATAATGCATTTTTAGGGGATAAAATGAATTAGTAACTCTTAAAGAAAATGCTTATGTGTTTGTACAGCTAATGCTAGTGCAAACTATTATTCACAAAGACTCACACAGGTAATATTGTGCTTTGGTTTTAGGCAGTGTTCAGAATACTGTTGTATTCGACATGTGGCTCAAGATGTGCTGAAAGTAGTAAGCAAAGATAAACATGCTAATTGGTATGTTACATTATTGTCAAATACAATTTGTCTTCTTACTCTCTATGAACGGCATGGTACAAAAATGGCATTTGTAGTGTGGTAGTATACTGTTTCAAACATATCCTTATTATTAGAGATGTTTGTCATCTAATTGTTGCCATAACATGCTGCCTAATTAGTACGAGGAGTACAGTAGTATGGCATTATGTCATCTGATTACTGCATGAATATACAGTGCAAAACTGTAAGAACTTAGTACACTCTACACCATGCATACTGCAAATTAGTATGCATTATACGCCATTACAAACAATAATCTTCAAAATAGAATGTCATGTAAATATTACATACAGTACTGCACAGTATACATAAAAAATACGATTAGTATGGTATTATACCATTCCAAACATTTTCTTAGTATCAAATATATACTAGTTATCAAGTGATTGAAAGTTAACATCGTGGAGAAGTACAGAATGGTAAACTTTGCATACTGCAGAAGAGTATTCAAAACAGTATGCAAAAAGAATAGTATAGCATAACAAAAATATTCCTTATCTTGAACACAGAATGCAATGCAGTGATTACGTGCTACTGAGTATGCATATTCTACACTGTAACAATTGTATGGCATCTAATTTTTGACTAAACAAAAAATTCGCAGTTAACATACTGTACTGCACACTGCATTGGTATTAGTAGTGTTCATATACTTAAACAGTATACAAAAATAATAGTTTGCCAGTAACATTAATAGTCTATAGTAATATTCTTACTATAGACTATGGAATGAATATAGAATTACTACATTTAGTATACAGTATGCATACTGCATACTTAAGAGTATAAGTAGTATAGTAGTATGCTATTCTAAACAAATCGTAATACATAGATTGCCATCTTATTTCTGACTAAACTGAATAGTTACTGTATCGTAATGCATATTTTATAAACAGTATGAATTGTGCAGAACAGTACTGCAGGAGTATTCAAAATAGTATGCAAAAATAATATTATGTAATAGTAATGCACATATTCTTAATCTTGAATTATAATATAATATAATGCAGTTATTACATGCTGCACAATATGCACACTACATACTAAATTAGTACAAGTAGTATGCCATTCTAAAAATGTTCTTAGTGTCATATATGGTATGCACTGAATTCATCAATAGTATGAGTGGTACAGTGCAGAATACCATGCATACTGCAAAAGAGCATTGAGAATAGTATGCATAAAGTATAATGTGCCATAACAACATATTCTCGATCTTGAATTTAGAAGACAAAAATTTTTACAGGCGCACAGCATGCATACTGCGAAATAGTATGAGTAGAATGATAGTATGATAGTACATTATTTTAACAAAGATTTGGGGACCAACCATTTTTTATGCCTCTTCTCTAAAACACCTGATTTACCTGATTTGGGTGTGCCGACATAATGAGACACCTTAACTTTACAGTGGGGCCCCCAGGGGCCAAAATGAGAACAACTACAAAAGATGATGCATCTGAGAAAAAAATACATGCATTTAATGTTTTAATCAGGCTGACTACCCCAGAGCCAGTCAGAGGGGTTTTTCAAAGTTACTTGAAAAGCACCTCAGGGTTCAAACGTAACGAGACAGGCGAGCTGAAGATAACAGGGCAGATAAAAAGCATAAACGTCACAGACCCACCTGAGCTCGCAGTTCCTGTGTGAGCGCCTCCTTGTTGCTCCAGTCCCTCTGCGGAGTGACGTTCCTCAATGCCCATTCCTCTATCTGCTCCTCTAGTTCGCAGTTGGTCCGTTCCAACTGATTCACATGCTTCAGGAACCCCTTTAGCCGTTCGTTAAGGCCCCTCATAGCCAATTTCGACTCTTCGAGTTCCTCCATGGGGCCAGATGAAATGAAATATCTCCCAGTCCGTTCTGCCACACCTAAAATAATTAGGTGTTTACAGAGTAAATATTTTGCTTGAATATGGCCGTCGACGTGGCTTCTGTGGACAGAAACCAAGCCTTTTCCCGACCTTTGGGGACTTGGGGAGTGGAACAGGAGCGAGGGGCCCACCAGGGTCCTGCCGGCCTCTTGTGAAGGTAAAAAGCAAGAGGCCACAATTTGTGCCACGGGTTTCGCTGGTGCTTTTGTGAAGGCTGATCCTGGATTAGTGACAATTCACACATACACACACACACACATGGGTCAAAGTACATTTGTGTTTTACGGTACTAAAGGATTTGCCATGTTTGTGTTTGCACCGGCTTTGGAGTCTCATATTGCGTGCGGTTCGTTTGTGTCGCCGTAGGGTGTTTGCTCATGGGTGTTTGTGTTCTCTATTATTTTCTACGCATTCAGATCTTTTACTTAATCATTTTTCCTGTCTTGGTGAACTCGTCTTCATTACAGATCAGTGATGTCAAGGCATGTCTCAGACCTGCAGGGCATACTTACAAAATACAAACTGCTGTATAGCTCAAGCGTTTCGCTAAAGCCGTGCGGATTAACAAAAGCATTTTGGCATTTAGTTTAGAACAAGTTAACAGCCTCTGTGCAAAGGGGAATGTTGACTATGCATCAGATGTGAGCTATGCACTAATCCACTGAAAATGTACATTTTTTACCACAGTTAAGTGTTGCATTTAGTCTGTATTAATAAATAAATTAATACATGAGCATAGAATACAGTATGTGTGTTCACAGAAGTGTGTTCACTTCAGATGTCTCAAGTGTGTTCACACAGATGTTTTCAAAGGCCAGTGTGAACAAATGTACATTTAAAAGCAAAGATACAAGGTCTATGCATGACCTGACATTTTATTTGTATCCAAAGTCATATGATTGTGCATTAAGCACAATTCTGCCTACCTGGTCTCATGGAAAAAATCTACCGGGGTGCACTTTTTAGCGAGACATGAAATATGTACCAATAAGTACATATTACTGCAGTTTCCAAAGAAATTAACACCAGAGGCACTAAAACTCTTGACACCATTTTTTATTCCTTAAACTTTTTATTTTAATTAATACATTGTAATTACTTAAAGAATATCATGTTGTAACTTATGACACAAAAATATAAATATTATGGGAGATTTGAAAACATATCTATGGGTTATCATAGACGGTAAATTTGTTTGGTAGTTCACAGAGTACAGAGACGTGCTTGAGAGGGGAGGATCTCTAGTTCAAATCCCATGTAGCTACAGGTCAACAAAACAGTTCAAATGACACGGTTGCATCAACAAATGTGTTTTTATATCAGTTTTGCATTTGTCAACACTATAGGGTAAGGTTAGGGTTGGATTTGGTGTAGGGGGTATTTCCAACATGATAGAGCGGATATTTCAATTCTGAACCGCTACAATACATATCTATCAGTGATCCGCGGGTCAATGTATAAACAACCCGAACCCGACCGACGTTTTCAACTAACCCGCCCGCAACTCGGACTACAAAAAAAAGAGAAAATATTGTACCCAACCCGCTTACTGACCCGCATTTTTTTTTTTAAATGGTGCGCTCGCTGACGTGGTGCGCTCAGAGGTGCGGCGGCTTGAGCAGGCAGTTCTTGAGGCGACTTGAGGGAATTTTGTCCCGCATCAGCTTTTATTCAACAGTTAACAGTTAATAACGCTCAAGATTCAAAAGGTAGCCTACACATGACAAAGCCAGCACTTTGGTCATCATCTTTCATTATTTCGGCAAATGTGTCCCACACTTTGCTCTTTCTATTTGCATATATCTTTTCTCTTGCCACCTCCACCTCTACATGCAGACTGAGCTTGTGCGTCATCTTCGTGCCAGTAATTTAGACAATAAAGTGTAGGCATAGGTATTTCATAGAAAATTGTGTCTAGTACTATGTAAATTACAAAGGTTTAATTGGCATCTTTATTTGAAACGACATGACTGGCCGCGACCCGAATATCATGAAAAATATTTTTGGATGAGGCACCCGCTCATTTCGGATCAACCTGTGCATCACTGATACCTATGGCAAAGTAATAAAAACGTGCCATCTGTGTTTTAGCACCACTCAGTGGACATTTCTCTTTGAAACTGTGGTAAAATGTGTAGTAAGGCACTTGAAACGATGTTGCACAAAAAGTGCAGATGTACATATTTTTATGAGACCAGGTTGGATCCTGCAGTGTTTGTTTCATTCCTACTCAAAGCCAGATGGCGCTCTCGCACATAATTCCAAAACTGTTTCATAGAAGTTATAACTTGTGACATCCAAGGAAATCCCTAATGTGGACAAAGGCATCCAGATATCAGATTTAAAATCTGGTTCAAAATTCAACCTGTCAATATATATTTTTCAAAATATCTTTTTTCTGTCCCCCTCATTTCTGAAATCAATAGGGATGCAAAGGTTTCAAGTGGTTTATCGAACCGTTCGGTTCGCCCTGTTCGGTTTGGCACACCCACATGAACCGCGATACTTCGGTAGCCTATTTGAGGCATTAAACTTTCATTTTAATTAAAATCGGCATTTTCTGAGTATTAAGTGCATAGACAATCAGGCGTTGGTCAGAAATTCTCAATACTAACGTTAGTGATGTGTCGTTCTTGAACGATTCGTTCATTCCTACAATCTCTTGATTCGTTCATTTTGAATGAATCTTTAATGTGATTCGGGAAGAACGAGTCGTCTCGTGGGAGTGATTCGTTCAGTCGTGCACGGCTCAGGCTGCATAGGTTAAGTTTATGGGGCTGCCATGTGACGAACGACTCGAAAAACTCGAAGACTCGAGAGACGAACGAATCAATTCTGTTTCTGGCTCAGGCTGCATAGGTTAACATTTCAGCAGCAAAATTATTCCAGAACTTTACGACGCAAGTAAGCGCCACCACTGTGCGTTCACACCGCCACCGGTGAGAGCGTCAAAATTCGCCCTGGCTGCCCTGCCAACGACGCTGTACAGAGATTTTTGGATGCTCTTGAGGCTCTGACGTAGATTGAATGCTTGTCTTGTATTTAAAGGGGCCGCAAATAAAACAAGCTTGTGGGGACTGACCACACGGAGGGTATAAGTTAACCTTGTGAAATATATTGATTGTGAAAGTAAGAAATTGATCGATGGAAATTACTTTTTATGTAGTACACGTTTTCTTTCAATTAAAAACCATTTGCTGCAGCTCTCTACAACACATATTTTCCATTTAATCCAATATGTTTTGATATGTCAGAAATGAAATTCCTGCTTATTTTTAGAAAATAGATAAAGTTAATGCACATTAGACACTCACCAGGAAACCCAGCAATCTTGGACACCTTGGTCCATGCATCGTTTTTTTTTATTTATTTATGTTTCTATACGCCATCAAGGACACGTCGTAAATTACTGGGAAACCCGCCACAGCAATGATAAACTTCTCCTCCATTCTTCTTCTTTGTTGCTTAATGGCGATCGGCCATGAGAACTAATAGAGTCGGAACCAAAGTTTTTATAGGACTGCGTTTCTTGGAATCTGTTCAAGCGGTGGACTTCTACATTCTGATTGGTTGCCGCCGAACCGCATCATAGCTCATTACCATAAAATTGACCTGATTTCTCCTTGACGCTCTTGCCATCCAAGACGCGCCGCGCCGCTGCTCACCGCCTCTCGCCACTGGCTCACATTGAGAATGAATGACTTCCGGCCACTTTGACGCTCTCGCCGCCAGCGGTGTGAACGCACAGTGAGTGATACATTTTGTTATTGTTGTTTGTTCTGATGGTGTATTTAGGAAACTTATGTATTTTCTTGTTGCTGTCAATATTTATTTGAATAATGTTCATGTTTATATTTCACTTTATACTGCACTTTTTATAT
>JAUMHQ010000087.1:3340713-3361748 GCA_032361165.1 Enteromius paludinosus
GTTTGTTTCAATTATAGGTCAGTAAAATGTAAAGAAAGTTATTAGCGTTAGCATTCTGGTGAGTTTGTTTCAATTATAGGTCAGTAAAATCTAGAGAAAGTTTGTGCTAGCATTCTGGTGAATTGGTTTCAATCAAAGAGGGCAGTAAAATGTAGAGAAAGTTATTATCATTAGCATCCTGAGTATATTTCAATTGAAGGGGTCAGTAAATAAAAAAGTTATTAGCATTGGCATTCTGATCAGTTTGTTTCAAGGTCAGTAAAATGTAGAGAAAGTTATTAGCGTTAGCACGCTGGTGAGTTTGTTTCAATTATAGGTCAGTAAAATTTAGAGAAAGTTATTAGCGTTAGCATGCTGGTGAGTTTGTTTCAATTATAGGTCAGTAAAGTCTGTAGAAAGTTTGTGCAAGCATTCTGGTGAATTGGTTTCAATCAAAAAGGTCAGTAAAATGTAGAGAAATTTATTAGCATCCTGAGTATCTTTTAATCAAAGAGGTCAGTAGATAAAGAAAGTTATTAGCATTAGCATTCTGGTAAATATATTTTAATCAAAGAGGTCAGTATCATTCTGGTTTGTTTCAAATAAGGAGGTCATAGACTAGAGAATTTTATTTAGCATTAGCATTTTTTAACTAAAGTTGTAAACTTCAAGTGGTAAGACTACAAAACCAGGAGAAATAACTGTTAATACGTATGGTTAGGTATGTTTTGAAGCTGGGATGCTAGTTTGAGTTGGTTTGTGCTGGTGCGACCAGCAAAAGACTGACTTAAAACAGCATCCCAGCTTCAAAACATTCCTAACCAGCATATGCTGTTTTTTTCAGCAGGGGTAAGTTAACATTTGCATCCAACTGGTACACCTATTCCGATCAAGGATGTCTATAACGTCTGAAAAAAGCTAGTAATTAGCATTAGCAGTCAAACAAGTTTTTTATGATCAAAGGTGTCTGTAATGCCTGGTGAAAGCTAGTCATTAGCATTAGCGTTCAACTCGTGAATCCTTTCTGAAAGCTGGCCGTTAACATAAATATTCAACTGGTAAGCCTTTTCTGATCAAGGAGGTCTATAAATCCAGACGAAAGTTAGCACTAACATTAGCATTTGGTTGCAGTTTGATTTTCCAACTTAAAATTTGGAGCAAAAACTAGTCAAACCACCACAGGTGTTTCATTTTACACTTCACTTGTTCTTTAAGGAGCTCATGAAGAGGTCATTTAAAGAGAGATGCTTCAATTACACTAGAATTGTGTGTTAAGATAAACATATACTTAAACAAGACAAACTGTCAACGGTTTTTTGCTTGTAATGACTCCAGGAAAGTCATCCAACTATCTTTCATGAAACATCAGTCAAAACAGATAGGACTGTCTCCCTTGGAAAAGCTACATTGTTCTGCAAACATGCAACATCACGTCGTTTGTCTGCTTCATTATCGGACAATGTGACTCCTTTTGACAACACTAACCACACCAGACATGATCAGAAGAAACAGCCACATCAAAAGATAGATTTAACAAAAAGTACATGCACAATCAAACAGAGTCAGAGGGTCCATATGTATATGCACACAAAACAAAAGCATGTACATAAGATACGTATAATATAATGGGATTATGTATTTAATAAAAAATAAACTCATTTAAAATAAAGAGAATTTGTTTGTAGTAATTGATATATTGTATAAATATTTTAATAATTTGTTTTTATAATAATGTTCATTATTATCAATAATATATATATGTGTGTGTGTGTGTGTGTGTGTGTGTGTTATAATTTAGATTTATTTTTCATTAATTAAAAATAATATATATATATATATATATACATACACACACACACACACACAGAGAGATATTTTATTTATATAAATATAATAATTATACATTATTTTAATAGATATTTCATTATATTAAAATATTTAATAATTGTATTATATGTATATACTGTATATATACATTTTATATGGATATATACATTTATTTATATATATATATATATATATATATATATGAGAGAGAAAGAGAATAATAAAATAATAAAATAAAAAAAGTAAAATTCATCTGGGAAGGAGGCATCATCAGTTACAAAAATAGAAATAATAACCAGCTGACTGCGGGATAAAAAGTAAACTTCTTAAGATTGATTTGACTCTCGCCATAATTATCTTGGTCATTAAAGATTTGCATAAATCATACATAAACCTTCATGACAATTCACACTATTACGTCAGCATTTAAAATGATTAAAAATGAAAAACAGCTAAGAAAAGTGGTTCTTGGCAAAATCCACTGCAAGTTTCAGCAACAGTGGAGTGTCAGCTGAGAGCCCAGAACACTGGTATCAATAAAACTCGTGCATGTAAAGGGTTTAAGTTACGTTTTAAAGTGAAACCCTTCACAAAAGAAATCTTTAATTTGCTTTGACACCGGTTGGCAGTCGCCTCGGGTGAGAAAAGAGACTGCGAGTCTCAGAAAATAATTATTTTGAGGAGTGTCTTTGATGATTAAAACCACAAGGAAGGGCACATAACTCAAAACGACACTTAGACTCGTCCGACAGGTTTGGGGTGCCGGGATGAACCGTTGGTTTTTTCGCTTACCGGGCGTTAAGCTGACCTTTAAGACGCATGACCTTTGCTGTGTAAACAGAAGCAATGCTTCCAAACACTTAAAACGTTACCACATTTAGTGCGCGCGCGAGAAAAAAAAATCACGTCTAAGTCACGCTGAGGAATGTTTCACAGTGCATCGCGTGAACCGCGCTTAAATCTACTATTGATAGTAAACTTATTCAGTGTTTACATTTGCGCTGAAAAGGCAACTCTGACGCAAGATTTTGTTGTTTTGGTACCCATTTGCCCCTATTGGTATCATCTTACCTGCACCAAACCACTGCCCAGTATCGTCTGAACACTGCGTTTCATTCAAAGGTCATTCTTTAGTCTGAGGATCAACACTAACGACAAAAAACAAACACCTTTATACATGAACGATGACGTATTGTGTGAGACTGAAGTAAGATACGTCAGTGGGAAGCATTTTTCCGCAGACAAAACTATATTTTTGGTGATTCAGAGCTACATGTGGGAGTACTCAAAACTATTTTTCAGACAAAAAGTACATTTTGTAAATGGCAGGTTGAAAACAATTTGTAAAATTATTTATTAGATATAAATATGCTGTTGATACAATACTTATTTGTTCATATCAAATTAGAAATTATTAATTAATTATTTAATTAATATTTTATTTAAAATAAAATGGCTTTGGGGTGAGGTGTGTCAGATGCTTCATTGGCAAACTGTGCCAGTGGCTAAAATAAAATAAATAATATAAGTTAAATATTTGCGGTGTAAAGTTTGTCAGATGATTCATGGTAAACCACGCTATAGTACAATGTAAAAATAAAATAATATATAAAATAATATTTGTGGGGTGAAATGTTTCAGAAAACAGAGCCAGTGAAAATGAAAATAAAATACAGTAAAATATTTGTGGATTAAAATGTGAGATATTAGATGATTAATGGTAATGGCAACAATGGCAAATAAAATAAAATAAATATCTGTGTGGTGAAATGTTTCAGATGATTCACAGCAAACTGAACCAGTGCTAAAATAAAATAGTTATGCAAAATGTTCTTGTATGGTTTACTGAAAAATGACCAATCAGCAGCTAAATGAGTGTTTAATAAGATATGCAAATTTAATATAATTCATGCTCATTTTATTTCTTAATTTGCATTATTGTATGTATTCAGTTAGCCTATATATTTTAAAATGATGCAACTGAACCCGTGACATTCCTAAGATACTTTCCTCTAATGTAAATGCTGTTTACTTTAATAAGTTTTGCCTGTTCTCTTGTAGACGACGCGTAGACCTCTAAACGTCACCTCAATCTCTCCTGACCAACCTGAATCAAAACAAAAGATTCAAATGCGTAAACCCAACAACAACAAAAGGGGGTTTAAAAAGTCATGACTCCGAAAGGGAGTGGTGAAGCACGAAAGCGGAGAGAAAGTGTGTGAGAGGGGAACGAGTGAAGGCGCGGGCCGGAACCTGCAAGCCACAGACCGCCAGAGACACACGCTGGACTCGGTCTGGATGAGGCGAGCTATGCGGGCGGGAGTGGAAAGATAACGCCGAGAACGAGACACTCTTTAGGGGCTTTTGAGAAGAGGGCTGTGAATGAGGGAGTTAGGCTGAGACAGGTTCGAAAGGGAAAGAGAGAGAGAGAGAGAGAGAGAGAGAGAGAGAGGAATGACAATGGGAAAAGTGAAAGAAAAAATAATTATGCACATGGATCATAAAGAACACGATCCAGTACGTGTGTAATTGCACCTCACCTTTGTACGATGTGTCTGGGACATATAATCACAGATACACATGACTCGAAAACATTGTAATTACATGCCTTTGGGCTGGTTAAATGTGCTTCTCTCGAATAATGACGCTAAATGACTGGGAAAAAGTAAAAGTTCACATTGTCACGGCCAAAAACATTGCGTGAGCTCTTTTTTTTTTCCACATTTGAATCATTACCTGAGTCACATTTTCCTTGGAAACTTTTAATTGGAGCCGGATTAAAAGAGCATCCGTTTTATGGTGCAATAGCGGTGTTGCATATCAAACTAGCACTATGATCGGTGACTAAAGGATAGCTAGTTTTATTGTATTCATTTAGCCTAATTCAGGCTTGTTCCTCAGATCTAATCATCAGGGGTGTGGACTGACATTGATAGTGAACCTGTGGCTTTTGGAGCTCATTCTGAACATACCTAACAGGGCAATAACCTTATCAGATACAGCCAGGGTGACTGCACAAGTGGAAGGTGAATTCAAACAATTCAAAACAACTCTCATTTAAAACGCAGGCCTAACTTGTACATTTTGATGAAGCTTGACATAAAGAAAATCCATGTAAATAATAATACTCATAACCTTGTCTTAGGTCTGTTGTAATAAATATTAAAATAATTATACATTTTTTTTAAATAAATAAAAACACCTAAAATAAAATAAGCACCTACATTTTTATATATTGTGTCATTTTATATTTTACATATGCAAAAACAGTATGCACATGCAATTTCAAGCATTATATTTTTAAATTCAGTATTCAAAATGTTTAAAAGTTCTCACTTTTAACCTTTAGTCTTTATGTGTAGCTGTAAAGGCTGCATGCAATACAGTGCTAGAATTATTGGTCATTTCTTTAATACTTTCCGATGAATTATGGCATGTCACACCACCGTGCCTGTATGATTTATATAAAGTGGCGCAGTATAAACTACTGACCTTTTTTTTGGCCTTATGCAATGTTAAATGGCTGTTATTGTTAGCAAACGTTATAAAGTGGTACTCTTTTGTTATGTCTATCCTGACCCATCAAACCCTAAATTCTGGGGAATTAACCTAGAATTAATGATTATTCATGAAACCGTGTAGATCAGGTTAGGCGAGCCTCATTTTGAGACGCGCCCTGGACACACCTGCTTGATGCTTTTCCGATAATCATTAACATAAATAAGCTCAAATAACCACACCCCTCAGTCAAACTGTATAAAAAGACCCTTGGCTCTCCAAAACCATTAAGCAGCTGTCAGAGGTGTCCAAACAAAGCGCAAAGGCAACAGGAACGGAAACCATGACTCAGGTTACCCAGTCTTTTTCACGCAAGAGCTTATCCAGCTCCAGCTCTCGTCCCTTCACCTCGCTCTCGCTCAGCGGTGGATACTCCAAGCGCATCGCCGTCGGTCATGCGCCAAGTGTCTACGCTGGTGCAGGGGGCTCCAACATGCGCGTCTCTTACGCACAGAGTACCAAGAGCGGTTTCGACCTGGCCAGCGCGCTCGGCGGCGGTGACAATGGCTACGGTGTGGCTTTTAACGAGAAGACCACCATGCAGAACCTCAACGACCGTCTGGCGACCTACCTGGAGAAGGTGCGCTCCCTGGAGAAAGCCAACGCGCAGCTGGAGCGCCAGATCCGGGAGTGGTACGAGAAGAGAACCCCTGTCTCCAAAGACTACAGCCACTATTACGTTACCATCGAAGATCTGCGCAAAAAAGTGAGTAGTTTTATATTACACAACTGTAACACTTATATTATTTGTCACGTGGAAATGGAAAATATCTAAATGAAAAGTAAACTATACTGACTTTAATGCTAAAACGGTTATATTTCATTGACATAAATAATATCACCAGGGTTGTTATATATATATATATAGATATAAAAGAAGTGAAGACTAGAAATTTTATCTTGACTCCCAGCTGACAGAGTAATAAAGTAACCAAAACTAAATAAAACTAATAAATAAAAAGCAATAATCTAAATAGGCTTGTTTTAGAACACATATACAAACTATATAATGGATGCATAAAAATATATAAGGAAATATATATAGAAGGTCTAATTTTTTTATCTGTTTGTCTTCAGATCACCGTTGCCAGCCTGGACAATGCCAGAATCATCCTTCAGATTGACAACGCCAAACTTGCAGCCGAAGACTTCAGAGTCAAGTCAGTACAACAAAAACCTTTACCTGCTAATTCCATCAATTAAAACCTCTATTCATGAAGTTTATGTAACTAATATCACATTCCATTCTAGTAATCGGGTAAAAAAAAAAAACAGTCTAGACTTGTAAACCAAACTTTAATTCCCAGCAAGGGTTTACTTTATGAGCTTATTAATCGCCCACACCCCTCATTTTTTTAGATTCCCAACCTAACCATTGTTATTCTTGCCGGCTTCAGGTATGAGAACGAATTGGTCCTGCGCCAGTCTGTGGAGGCTGATATC
Organism: Enteromius paludinosus; assembly: GCA_032361165.1. Lineage (NCBI taxonomy): Eukaryota > Metazoa > Chordata > Actinopteri > Cypriniformes > Cyprinidae > Enteromius > Enteromius paludinosus. The sequence goes on from JAUMHQ010000087.1 coordinate 3,347,521, forward strand.
GCCGGTCTGAGAAAGGTTCTGGATGAACTCACCATGACTCGCTCTGACCTTGAGATGCAGATTGAGGGTCTGAAGGAGGAGCTGGTCTACCTGAAGAAGAACCATGCAGAGGTGAGATCAAAGACCTGGTGCAGTGAAGCACGATCATTACCATATAATCCACCAAACCAATTATTTTCTCCAATCAAGTGTAATTTTAAAAATTAAAAATACACTAGTCCTGTACTTAAATGTTACCTGGAGCACTGGAGTTTACCGCTCCAATAGGAAATTTGTGTGAAAGTTCATGTTAAAATGCAATAACTATTTCTACCAGTAGGGGGTTTATTTGATCGAAACTGCATAGCCCTAATTATTACTAGTTGTAGTTTTATAAATGTTAAAAAAATATATTTCCTGCTTGCTGCATCTAGAGGGAGCCATTTGCAACTATTTTGCAAGATGTTTAATTAATCGAAGATCAAGCAAATCCGTCTCCTGCAATATCAATGTACGAAAAGGTGCATAAGCTAACAGCTACTGTTCTGTAGGAACTCGCAGCTCTTCGCGCTCAAATGTCCTCCAGCAGCGTAAACGTAGAGGTTGATGCCGCACCTCAGCAGGACCTGGCCCGCATCTTGGAGGAGATCCGACACCAGTATGAGGGAGTCATCGAAAAGAACCGCAGAGATACTGAGTCCTGGTACAAGGGCAAAGTAAGTGTTTTGATCGTACCCTCGATGGCTAAAACATACACAATCATCCAGAGATTGACCTCAAACTTCTTTTTCCGTTCAGTTCGATGAACTGAACAAGCAGGTAACCACCAGGCAAGAAGACATCTCAATGTCCCGCAGTGAAGTCAGCGAGCTCAGGAGGATGCTTCAGAGCCTGGAGATCGAACTACAGTCACAGCTCAGCTTGGTAAATGTCTAGCTGTCTCTTTGCAATTCAAACTACCTTGAACATTACCACTAGGGGGAGATTTATTTTATCCAACATCCACGGCCACGCCCCTAATTATTATTCTCGGTCAATTTCTAGCAGTTTTGATCAATAATGTTTAATAAATACATTTTACAATAGCTGCCTCTAGAGGGAGCCATCTAAGCAGTTTATTACACACCCTCACCGTTCTTCTATGCTTTACGATTTGACAGAAAGCAGCACTGGAAGGCACACTGGGAGAGACAGAGTCACGGTACAGCATCCAGCTCAGCCAGTTGCAGGCCGTTATTAACGGTCTGGAGATGGAGCTTTCTCAGATGCGCATAGACATCGAAAGACAGGGCAGCGAATACAAACTGCTCCTGGACATCAAGACCAGACTAGAGTTGGAGATCGCCGAGTACAGGAGACTTCTGGATGGAGAGGAACTGCAGTAAGTTTTTAGCAAATGCACAAATAAACGTCTTTAAAATGATCACAAAAGTTGCACGATATTTATCTATGCATTTTCTTGTTACAGGAGACAGACAATCAAAGTCGTAGAGATCGTAGCTGCTCCTCCTCCTCCCAAGCGTGAGTGTTTTTAAAGTGTTCTTTATTTGGGAATTTTACATTTACTAGTATAAAATACTACTTAAATCAATTGAAATTTAAATAGAATTAAAATGTCGATATTTAGTAGCTTAAACAAAATTTTTCTTTGTTTTTCCCCTTTCTAGCCGAACCTGTGGTGACCAAGCGTGTTCGCACAGTAATCGAAGAGGTGGTTGATGGAAAGGTCGTTTCTCGAACAGAGGACGTTGACGTCGAGGTCGTGAAGAAGTAAAAAAACAAATCAAAACACAGCAACGAGATCCATAAAGCCAGCATGAATTTTTTAGCCTCGGTACGGCTGATTAAATTATCCCTGTGCAACATGCCATGTGAAATGCCAAGAAAAAAATAAAAAGACAAGCTGCGAAATTGAGTGTGTTAGTTCATTCATTCCTATACGAGTCGATACTTATCAAAAACAACACTGAAAATAGAAGTTTGAGCTGTATTATATTTGATTTGACGTGTGTCACAAGCGCCAAAAGACGAATCAGCTTAATTAAGCACAATTTCAAAAGGTACGTCTGTACAAAAGACGTACTCGCTCTCACACAAACACACAGACACAACTGGGAGATACACAAACATGACATACAATTTCCTGTGTACTTTTGAGACATCTTAAAAACACACTTAAACAAAAATAACCACCATTATCTTTTCAGAACACTTTTAATATATAACATTGTATTTACAAGTATTTCACATATGACACTATGTAGTTAAGAGCCCCCACCCATCCCCACCCCCCACAGGTGTCCGTATCTGACAAAACATAAATAATTAAACAGCATATTTGTCCCCGTCACACAATTACAGTATAAATTCTACAGTAGCACAGCTGACTAACACAGTCAGTTGCAAAGTGCTGTCCTTTTTTTCAGTCGTTTTTTTTCGTTAAATACAAAAATACCACCACTTCCGACGCAACGCCGGTAGTAAATTTCTAGCTGCTGCGCTATAACGACGTACACTGAAGCAAAATCGGCTCACATTCAAAACGGTGGGCGGGATTGGTCCTTAATTCCAAATCGTTTGCGCAATCGCAGCGCTAAACATTGTATGGGAGGGGGGAATTGTTCATAAAAACATTCGCAAACAATTACGATGGTCCGGAGTGTAACATTTTGCTCTATAATTCTTGCGCATCTTTTCTCTTCAGAATGCAGAAATGATCACTTAAAACTAAAACGCATTAAATATATTGATAGTTACATTTTGCCTTTGCGGTGAACAAAACGGTAAAGCGGCCAATGAGTTCTCTAAATGCCATCATCTCCACAGTCATAGCTAGAACTAAACGAACTATGACCACCTTTTGAGCGTACTGCAGGTAATTGCTAACCGGTATCTAGTTAAAAAAGAGGAGATATGGATAAGCATAACCATTCATAAACAGAATTAGAACTAAAATCTGAAGGTAATCGTTTCTTACAGTAGACGTTTTGCAAATTTGATCGTAAAAATGGAAGAAAATTGTCATTGCGAATATGTGGTGATCTTTACGCTGACCCTGCGTTTCTCAATCCTGGTCCTCAATCCCATAGCTCTGCATATTTCGTATGTTTCTCGTATCGCTTCAGACGTTTGTTCTATTTGTTCGTATGCGCCCAGCGAAGTGGGATATTCCGCCATGATTCCAATTCGAAGCGAACCCATACATTCCATTCAAAGTGCATTTAAGTGTGCGAGACGTAATTTAACTTATTTACGGTGCAAATCCGTGAATGAATGTTCCGAAGTGAAGTAAACTTTTACGGACACTATGTAGGGATCATGTCAATTGGAACACAGCTCATGCACGGAGCTCTTCTAATGAGCCGATTATCAGAATCAGGTGCGTTAACAAAGAGAGACATGCAAAATATGCAGAGTGGTGGGGCGCGAGGACCAGGATTGAGAAACGCTGCGTTAACCCGAACGCTAGACTAAATCATACATTAAACATTTAATTTGCATCCATACTTATCAATTGAACATCTAGTTTCCGCCAACGAAGCTGATGTGAAATTCACAGCTTTAAAATTTCTAAATAAAATGCTTCAAAGATCCGGCAAACACGGATCTGAAAGAAGAACAGCTGCCTGATGCATATTTAACGATACAAACGCCAGCCGTTACGTACTACACGTAGCCTTGCAATAAATAGCGATTAGCCAAAGCGACACACCAATCGGTTTTTAGAGGCAAACAGCTGTGAAATTTGGCAGCAAGAAACGTCTTTACCATGGCTCGTTTTCAGCGCAGCTGGTGGCTTGTTAATTTCGCTAAATTTTGCGAGAACTGTAAAGTTACGTGGAAAGTTTGTCAAGTAACAAAAAGTCTAAGTACTTTACGAAAAAAAACTATCTTTAAAGCGCCTGGGTAAAAACGAATTCAATGTGTATCGTTAAAAGATGTGTTTTTTATTCAACGATTAAAAAAAAAAAACGTTAAAAAAAATGTTAACGATTTTAACTTATGTTTTAAACCTAAACGTTAAAACAATTACAGTCACAGTCGGGAAAAGGGAAGAGAATGGGCCGAGCACCTGTTGCTTTCAAGTTCACTGCTAAAAATCCCCCGAAAACAAATAAATAGAACGTAAAACGTGCTGTCGTTTGTTGCGAGAGTTAATTCTGACATGGACTGTGGCTCATTTCAGCTTTTGGCACAAAAGCAAAAGCAAATTTCTTTCTCTAACCCAAATAATTAACATTATTAACAGTACCTACTCATCAGTAACCTGATACTTTTAGTTTTTTTTTTTAAACAAAAAAATTCCCTTAAGTCATTGTTTGTCGCTGTAAAGTGCAATAGTGCATTTTCGTCTGTATTCTAGCTTGCAGGCGGTCATGTCCGCTGCCTGTCAGCAGGGGGCGACAGCGAGCCGAGCGCAGATCTCACTGGCAGTAGTTGTAAAATCACAGAAGAACCTCAGAAACACTGAAAGACGGCGTTCATTCTTCCTTTTCGACCGGAGGCTCCGTCTCGCATGGCTTTACGATCTCTTCAATGTAAACTTTCAGAATCGCTTCGCAGACAAAGCGGTACTGGCTCTGAAAACAAAGAAAATGGATATCAAGTGTAAACAAAACCGCATTTATGCACAAACTAAGTAAGATTTGATTTGAAATCTGTTTTAAATCTGGATTAACCAAAACTTTAAGTTTGTAGCGTCAAATCTTAGATATTTAAAAAAAACGTAATCGTTTTTTGAGATACTACATCTATGCATACTAATGTGCACGAGAATACTCACTGGAGTCTGGATCATCATGGCACGCTGGTCTCTCATGGTTCTGACGATGTCTAAAGGATAAACTGACTGACCATTTTCTATCAAACACATCGCTGTTTCCATGGTGATAAGCACCCCGGTGCGACCAATCCCAGCGCTGGAAAAAAAAGGGGTGGAGGTAATAAACATTTCGCTCACCATTACGGTGTTTTTTTAGCTTATGAGATGTTGATTGTGGACATTTCTTTTATGCCTGACCTGCAATGAACCACTACGGGTTCCGACGCGTCCACTCTCTTGCTGCGCACTTGACTGACAAAGTTCAAAAAGTCTGACGAATCATCTGGAACGCCGTGATCAGGCCACGCCAAGTACTGCATCTGACAAATCTGCCTTTCTTCTTTACTCTGAACAAAAATCCAAACCCACATTAGAACAGAAATCTATTTGCACTAAAAATAAACACATTAAAAGAGATACGTCACCTCCAAGTGTGTAAGCGTCAAATCTCTGAGCAGGTACGCCGAGTTTCCTTCCTCTGACACACATGTAACCTGAAAGCCTCCGTAGGTGCCGCTCGCCGAAACGTTTGGCCAGTATTGATGACATTTCACCTGGAACAGAAGATACATCTTCTGATAGAATTCAGAACACAACCATGGGGAGGACAAAAGTGACATTGCGTTTCTGTACCATTGAACTTCCATACAGTGATGTTATATGAAGCGTAAATATTAAAAGACAAGTGATGTAGGGTGGGACTTGATTTATCGGTCAGGATTTGATTGGATTGTTAGACTTTGGAACACACCAAGCCAAAACTGGTCATTGATTAATATTTAAGCCTCGTCCTCAAGGCTGTGGTTATATTAGCAGAAAGAAAAAGCAGTTTGCTCATTTTAATTACAGAAACAATAAGATCACACTATTAAAAGGCAATTAAGAATCAATGATGCAATCAATGACCAATACATATGAGCAGGGGAGTGATTTATTTGTAACTTAGTAAATTAATTCATGACATTTTGCGCTTTAATATACGTATTAAATGGGCAACTGTTGATGTTCACTAATTATAGTTCATTAAAAATAACTGAACATATAAAAATTGGATTTTTGAAACAGAATCTTATTTCTATTATTTTATTAAACGTATATATATATATATATATACATACATATACATATACATTCAGTCAAAAGTACAAAGGTAGCGCTCTGATATCCAACATTGAATTTACATAAACATGAGATTTTCTATGGGGGGCTTCATGAGCACGCAATGTCCGAAAATGTGCAAAAAAGCGAATTATCCTTATTAACAAACTGTGTACGTGAACTATAAACAAGTACATTCCTGCCTGAAAAACCTCTTAAAACTACATTAAACTGAATTAGAAAAATAATTCAATTATAAAATGATACTGGATTTGGGCACCACCATGACCAGAAAGAACTGTTGAATTAAGAAATATCTTCATACCCTTCCACGTTCGACTTGTGTCGTGAGCATGACCACTAGAGCGGCGCTCTGTTCCCACACCATCTGCCAGAAGTCGGAGCAGGTCCCAGGAAGAGGCCCTTGGCAGGCGATATACCGCTTTACTTCCCCTTTACCTGGGATTTCCATCTGAATGCACACAAATATACACAGATGACAGTTTTCCAAGAACAGAACGTTGACAAAATAACTTTTAAAATAACCATAATTAAACGATGAATGCTTACATTAATGAAATTTGCATTGATGTAATCGTCAGTGCCCTTCAGCACAACTCGAGTGGTGTCATCTGTGTCACAAAATAAAGCGGTATGAGCGTCCAGATAATCACGAAAACAGTGCAACACAAGCACAAGCTGCGCGTACTCACATGGAGAAATGTCCCGATAGCGGTTTTTGGAGACGTTTTGAGGCAATCTGGCACATGACATGGACATCCCAGGACGCTTCCTGTACAGTTGCTGTAAAAAAGTTAATATTTTAGCAAAACAAAATGCAATTTCTGCCTTATACTTCAACAAAAATAACATGACTTTTCACTGTGTGTTACATTTTCAAGGTCATGACAATAAAAACAGCAAGCTCAGCAAACAGGAAGTAATTGAGACAGCCTGAAAGAGCAACAGGAAATTATGTAACTACAGTGTAATGCAGCAGACAACCCAGTGCAACGCAGGATTTCTAGATGTAGACAGCAAACACGCACTTTGCAATTTATCTATATATATATATATATATATATATTTATTTACAACACGTTGCAATAAATCTTAAACATGAGAGCAGCAATGTAATTTAGCATTTCTTACATTAATTTATGACATTTAGTATTAAACAAAATACATTTGTTTGACTTAAAAACAATTTGTTTTGTTTATTAACAAAATAAAAAAAATTGTTCAATTATTAAAAGGGATATACAGTGACTGAATACATAGATATAACATTATGGATTTTAAAATATTATAACATTATAATAAATATATAATAAAAAATTTTAAAAACAAAATACGTTCAAATGCTAATATATGTCTAATATTTCTTAAAACCTAACTCATTAAATAAAATGTATATATTAATATTGGATCTACATTGCCTAGTATAAAAATAATATTAAAATATATATATTCTTTATTTAGAATATATGTAGCAATCAATCTGACACAGCAATGTAATTTATTTGTAATTTAATACATACATTTATGACATTTTAAAACTTAAAAGTTGATTAATTTACAGCTAATTAAAAATTTATATAATAATTTATAATGTAATTTCTATAATAATAGAAAATGTAATTAAAAAATATATATATTTATTCAGAAACATGTTCACAATTCTATTTCATTTTCTAACATTTCTTAAAATATGATTTGTTAAATTCTTAAAATGAATACCACTGACTAATTACATATAAACATTACAACTAGAAATATATAATAGCATAATAAATATATAACGTATTATAATTTGACAGTGATTTTGACTAGATGTGTATATATATTAATACAATATTATATTGCAATTTTTTGACAAATATAAATGCTCTTATATAAAGTGCCTTAAAAAATATAATTATAAAATGTAATAAAATATCTGTCATTTAGTAAATAACAATTTATTAAATTAATTTATGACATGCTAAAATAAATTAAGAGTGTAGACATTATGCCAATATATAAAAATCTACTATAAAAAACTAAATTAATTATATGTACACCTTTATATCTATACACTATCTATCTATCCATCTATATATATATATATATATATATATATTTATTATGACACAAATGATTTTATTCATATGTGTTGTGTAACTTACATCAAACTGTGCAGGCACTGTGCCGCTGGACAGGCCGTCTCTCAGCAGCTGTATGGAGGATCTCAAACTATCCGCCTCTGAGTGAATCAGGCCTGACGTCTCTGGAATATACTGGAAATCTGGCTCCAGATCCAGCTTCTCCTGCTCCTCGTCCACGTCGTAGATGGCTGAGGGTAAGAAAGTAAAGAAAGTGAGAGTATTTAAGATTTCACATATAATTTACACTACTAAGATTCATATTAAAAGCCTGTCCACATGGATCATACCATTGGGCCTGACGAGCAGGATGAGCTCTCCTGATTGGTCCTCGCAGCTGGCCTTGATTAGCATAACCACGTCATCGTGAGTGTGCTCTGAGATATCACGACCATTAATCAGCACCACCTGATCGCCCTCATTGAGGCGCGGCATACACATATCAGCCTGACAGAGGTCAAAGGTCACAGGTGAGGGCCATATACATCACAGCGAGAGGTTGAAAAACGCTTAATCTGGTCTGATTAAACAACAACTTAATTTCATCTTTCAAACTTCAGTATTCCTGTCTGAGGGAATTAAATCAAGAATGAATCATCGGACTGAGCAGCTGTTTCTGAAGCGCCTCGTGACTTTGACGAGACTCGTGTCGCCTGACATAAAAACACATCATCTGATGAACTCACCGGCGTTCCTGGAGCCACACGCGACACTATGATGGGCATCCTCTGATCAGCGCCACCCTGTGGATAAAGAGGCAGATATTGATACAAACAAAAAATAAATAAATAAATTATATTAATATATGTATCTATATATATATATATATATATATATATATATACATACACACACACATAGAGAGAGAAAGAGAGATTTATATATTGAATTTTTTTTTTTTACATAATTAAATAATATAATAATAATAAAATATATATATATATATTGAGGTTATGAGCATTTTAATAAAAAAAAAAAAAAGTGGTGTCAAAATTTTCACATTAATGCATGCGACTCTTGACAAGAAGCGCATTTATGCAGAATGTCTTTACTTCCACATCAAATGGGAGACATTTCAGACATACATACTGTACATGCTGTACATACTGTACATTTATATATATATATATATATATATATAGAGAAACAACATGTCTTTATTTTTTAATGACACATGATATTCGTTTTTAGCTTCCAAAAAAACAAAAAACGCACCTTAACGTTAAATCCGAATCTTCCGTTCTCATCCGGCTTCATTTTAATCAGAACAAGATTATCATGAGGCACGACTCCATTCTGTGGGGAAAAAAACAAATATGAATCTAACACATGTAGCGTTTATTTTTGTAGTAAAGTCAAACTATAAACGAGAGATTTGAGCGTGTATGTCTGTGAGAGAGTGTTTTCCTGACCATGCTCTTTCCTGACGCCGCAGGTACGTTGTAGAGTTCGCCGAGGTGCTCGTCCAGCTCGTGCTGGGACTGAGATCTACCGTTGTGGGTCAGAGGCTCTCTTCTGGACTGTTTTGGGGGCAGAGCCGGCGGCTGCTCGTCTGTCGTCACATCAGGAGACCTGGAGAACATTCATGCAAAAATTAATTCATGAAGACATGGCGTATCGCATCTGTGGACGATGTAGCTTAGAAGTCAGAGCCAGTAACGGCAAGAGACAGCAAATAAATACATAAATTACATGCTAATAAATAAAGTCTGGAAAACAGAGTCTAGGCATGATTTTTATGAAGGAGTAAGTGTGTAAGTGTTTAGCGCCATCTATCGCATTTTTAGAGAAACTAATATCTCACCGCTTTTATTAAAGAAACAATGACTGTGGAGCTTAAAATTAATAATAATGCAGTTTGCATGCTTTTAATAAAATTTTTCAAGGATGCACCCACTGAATCCTGTCCAATCTGTTTTTAAAATTTAAATGCAACAAAAAATAGCCTGTTAAAAATTCCATTTTAAAAATAGATGTAAAAAGATGCTAAATCAAAATTCTGTAATCAAAAATGACAATTATGAAAATGTAATTAAAAGATGTATTTGTAGATGTGCTACTTAAATATTCTTAAGCTGAACAAACTGAAAAAACACTAAACTTAAATGAATAGATTTATGTAAGGTATTGCAATATTATTATTGCATAGTATGTATTATTGGTAACTACTCAATTTGAAAGTGTAATAGTTCAAATTATTAAGTTTGGTTCTCTGCTATCCGAAAATGCTTTTAAAGAGTTAAATTTGGCACTTTCCACTATGTGATAAAACAATAAAAAAATTTATTAATCATAATATTCTTAAAGTAGCATAATGTAATAGTTTTTACGAAATAAATAAATAAATAAATAAAATAAATCATAATGCAGCAAAAACTAAAATCGATAATGAAAACAAAAAATGTAAGTTATCATCAACAGCAATTTACTCTTACATTGTAACATTTATATTATAAGCTTTTGTGTGCATATTGCATATTCATATCTGTTTTTGTAATAATTTATTATTATTTTATTTAATATATATTTTTATTATTTTATTTATTATACATTATTTAATTTTATACATTTATTAATATCATTATTATTATTTTGCATTTAATAAATACTTTTTTCCCTCCCTTAGAACCTTAATTTAAGCGTTTAATTTAAACTTTTAAAATTCCCTGATCCCAAGTTTTTTTCCATAACCGTGGGAACTTTGTCTGTAAGCGGGGATAAACTGAAGATCCATCCAAAGATCATGTGTAAGATGATCCGATTCCCCCTGATTCACTCATTTCCAGTCATTTCATAAAGCAGCGTATCCTAGGCAACAAGGATGATTTATGTTCTGTAAGTAAGTAGCAGGAGGCATGAGCAGTGCTGTATATCTGCTGGGTGTTTAGCGAAGATTTCCTACAATTCATCAAAGCTCTGCATATTTGCATAGCAGGCGAAGAGTATTAAGATCCAGGACTGTTGCTCAGAGAGAAGCCATGTCTGCGGACACACACACACACACACACACACACACAGGGTCTCATTATGAATGCCCAGATTTCAAGCATGAAAGCCCCTCTGCTCTGCAGTCTACAGACAGCGTTCAGCGCCCCGGCCTCCAGCACATTTACATAATAAAAACAAACGAGGCAAAAAAAAAATTCGCTGTTAGACCGAAGACCAGGATTGTTTGGACTGTCAGGCTGAAGGGAGAGATATCCGATTCGTCTTTTGTGCTGTTTAACTGTGGGTTGTGACAGTTGAATGTGTAGAGTCGAAAACTATGAATGGCGCAAAATTGTTCGCATTATCCAGTTGAAATGAATGAAGGTTAGCGTACAGTTCGCCTGATCCGCTTAACATACAAATTTAGAATTGCTGCAACATTGTTTTTGCAAATATTATATACAACTAATTGCTTTAACTACTGACAACTAATAACGAAAATAATCTGCGATTAATCTGTTAGCTGGGTCTTATACTGAAGGATTTCTACGTTAAACTTTTCTTTTGGAAACAATGAGCCTAAAACAACATACACAAAAACATAAGAATGGTTTACGAATTATTAACTAAACTACAAGACTACAAAAAGTAGGTTAACATTAAAAAAATTAATAAAAATAAACTGCCAATAAATTTTACTATTGCCTAATCGTACAATTTTTTTTGCGTAAACGACAAATTTGCACATTAAATTGAATGTGATAGTTTGCGTTAACTTTTTTTAAACCAAATGACTGCGAATAATAAAAAACTGGCATTAAATTTTACTATTATATTTTTTACCATTATATTTTAACTCTAAAATCTTGCACAAGCTATTAATTTGCATGTGAAAGTGCACACAAACATGTTTTTGTCAATGATTAATTAAACTAAATAACTGCAGTAACTAGGTGATCAAATAAATAAATAATACTGAAAATTGACAATAAATGTCACTAACGATGAATTGAAACATTCTTACACAAACTTGTGAATTAATGCCACAGTTTGTGCAAGTCTTATTAAGGATACTAATAATAAAAACTATTGTACCACAAATAAATTAAAAATAATAATGCAAACTGCCAATAAATTTGACTGTGGATTATTCGTAAAAAACTAACTTTTTAAAATATAAGTAAATATTTTTTTTACTATAAACTTACACATTACATTAAATGCAGTAGTTTGTGCAAATGCATTTAATGAATGATTAACTAAACTAAAATTTACCATATATTTTACTAAAGATCAAATGTAGCGAACTTAAACTTTTGTGCGTACATGTTACAAAGACTCCGATCAAATAAAGAAAATATTAATGAAAACTGGCAATAAGTGTCACTACGGATAAAATGAAACATTCTTATGTATAAGCTATAAACTTACAAATAAATTTTTTAAGCGTCAGTTTGGCGCAAAAATGCATATATTAACCAAATTAAATGGCTACAATAACTAGGTATCGCAAATACAAAAAGAAAAAAAAATAATAATAATACTGCAAACTGTCAATAAATGTTCTTTAAACATTCTTACTCTGCGTCCCATTAACGTACGCATTCATTTGAATATAATAGTTTGTGCAAACAAAAATTTTTTTACATTAAATTTAAGTTCGCTATTATTAACTAAACTACAGGACTTGACAGTAAGTGTTCAAACCAAAATTTCTTTACGCATTACTGACAAAAAAAAAAGGAACGAAAACCATTAAGGTCTGTTCACACCAAGCACAAAAACTATAAAGATAGCGATAACTATATTGCCGTCTACACCAGCGAACAATATTGTCTGTTTATTAAAAGCTCAAGCCTGCCGCTTTAATTTCTCAAGTGCGCAGTAGCAGGATTGATTCTGATTGGTTGTCAATGTTTCTCTTGTTCATTAGCTGGAAAAAATGAGTTCTGAAAATGATTCCCAACGATATTGTTCGTCTGTCCTTTATCGTTATAGTTGCGATGTGGACGCTGCTGTTCTTATTTTTATCGTTAACGTTATTGCGATCTTTAACGTTATCGTGCTCGGTGTGAACGGGCTTTACCCTTACATTGTAACAGTGAGATTATAAATATGCAACGCCCAAAATGTGCAGTGTACACTTAACAAAACTAAAAAAAATGATATCGTTGTCATATTTGCATAATTGAATTTTAATTGGACCTTAATTTCTACTGATTATTTTCATGCTAAATTTTGTTCAGGCTATTCCTGCATATATCAACTGAATTTTGAACAGAACCGTGAATCGTCTATCATTTCACCTTTCAAGCATTTTTTTTTCATAATCAGGTCAAAAAAAAAAAGACGACAAAAAAAAAAGATAAGATTCTTTAAAACTCTAATCTTTATGTAGAACATGAGAACTCCACATCAAAGTGCTTTTGATGCACGCAACGAATCGAAAGTGAGCTGGACAGCGTAGATCTGGAAATTCTGACATTGCGAAATGAGATGCCACGATCTGAGAAAGGAAATGTGTGGTGGCAGATTATTCCAATGGAAAATGGTGCTGGGTTCATCGGCGTTCATCAACCTGCCGTGCCACCGTAACACATTGAACTGTGCCCACCACAAAGCTGAAAGCAATTTCCCCTTCTTCAAATGCTCGCCGATTCTCAGGCTGAAATGTGTGTGAAAACAGTGTCGAACCACGAGCGTGTCATTTCGTCAGAGGTGTGTGGTCTCACGATATTAAACCTCAGGTTGCCAGTGAGAGTGCGCATCTACCGTGTGGTGCTAAAATAAGAACAACATTTCGCAGCGGAAACTTTGATGACTCAAAGTGTGTCAGTCCAGCCCTTGTGTGCTGAAAACGCATCGCTGGGCAGATCAGAATCTAGAATCCTGATTACAAATATTAAAATGATTCAACTGCACATGGCAGGATGATAGGGGTGAGAGATGAGTGAGCTATTGTACCAAGTAGAGTTTTCATATGCAACACACATAGGCAAATGTAATACAGGGTGGATGTTTTAGCACCAGTAGCTGCACTGGAGGGGTTGGTAGGGGGTTCATGTGGCTTAATGTCACAATAGACTTAAACACAATGCCTAGCACCAAGGTAACCACTAAGGCCAAAAAAAACCAAATGTCTCCGGTTGATCAAAAAAAAAAAAACGGTTGCAAAAAACATTAAAGTGGATGACCGTTTGTGATGAAAAAGATTTTTATATATAAACTTATATATACATATGCTTAATATATATGTT
>JAUMHQ010000087.1:3378097-3394689 GCA_032361165.1 Enteromius paludinosus
TTGGATCCCATCCACTTCCATTAAATGACTACCAGACTGCCACGGTTAAAGTTAAATATCTTCGTTTGTGTTCTGCTTGGATGCCCTGGGGGGTAGTAAATTTAAGTAAATAAGTAAATAAACATCAATTTTTCATTTTTGGGTGAACTATCCCTTTAAACCAGCAGAAACCAGCCAAGGACCAACTTAAACCAGAATCCCAGCTTCAAAACCTACCTAATGAGCATAAGCAGTTTTTTTTCAGCAGGGTTACGATCTGTAACAATGCACTAATTAAAGACGTAAAAGAACGTAAGAAATGACCAATATTGCTAATAAATGTTGATATCTAAAATGTTTGACTTAAGCTAATTCTTAACTTCCATCACAACTAAAATGATTTTCCTAACTAAAATATAAATTTCTTAAATTATTTTTGATTATTTTAATGTTTTCATTTCAGCAGGAACAGAAATATATATTATATAGCATTACATTACATTATATTAATATAATATATTATAATCATCTCCAATGATATGCTTTAACTGTGTCAGCATCTATTTTGTGGAGCAAACCTAGATGAAGCACATAAAAAGTTCAGTTACCTGATAACCCAAATGTTATTTTCAGTTTTGGTTTTCAGCCAAAATTAAAAACAAACTAAATAAACCCCCCTTTTTTTTTTAAATAGAAGTTTACATGTAAAAATATCGACTAAATCTAAGGATTATTATGGCCAAAAGGAAAAACAAAACCTAACGGTGTAAAAATGGACCCTTACCTCTACATGAGATAATCTAAACTCTTTACTTTATGCATTTCACTCTACAGTCAAGAGAAAAATCAAAGTAGTGTATCAGACATCTCACTATCGATCTTTAAATCTCCATTCTAGACTGATTCGCTCCAGATAGTGCACTCTGGACTCTTTAGCGCAGAATATCTAGATCCTCTATTATGGGTCGTGTACAAATTAAAGACCTGACAGTGAGTTTTCTACATCCAAAATCTTTTACGCTTAGGGGTTTGTTCTAGAGTTTTAGCTCACTGTAGGGTTTCCAACTCGACACCCCCCAATCTAGAGTCTTTGTTTCTTGTTATTTGATAAACCTCTGTGTTGTAGCCACAATCTGGGAAGAAAGAACCATATCTGTCTACAGTGCAGCTGATGGGGAGCAGGTTATGAGCTTACATGATGTCGTATACAAAGTCTCTTTCCAACTTGGCTCAACACATTCTCAGCACGTTTACTGGTGCTAAGGTCAGGGAAGAGGGTGACTACCACTCACCAGTTTTACTCAAAGGGTACTCACCCCTTGTTTAAACCTGGAACACAAAACATTTAATGTTTAATGTCAAAGTTTAATGTTGGTTTGTTTCGTTTTTCAAAATGAAAGTCAATGGGGTCCAAACAAAAATGCGTTGAATCCACTTGTAACAAAACACCTGAACATTTTTTTAAATACATTGCTTTGTGTCTTACAGAAGAACAAACGTGAGGGTGAGTAAATAATTGGTGAACTACCCTTTAATGGTTTTTACAAACGAATCAGATAAAACAAGTCTTTTTCTTTAGGATTCGTCAAGCTCTCTCTTCCTGTTCGAAATGGCATTTACTTCATTTCTCATTCACAGTTGCTACCGTGGTTTATTTTTACATTGTTTTAATGGTTTCTAAAAATGGACACACCTAAGTTTCTTTACACATGTTCATGCTGTACGAAACGAGCTCCCATAACACTTAAAAGCAGCTGCGTAAATAACAGGGGGGGTCAGAGTTCATGACCTGTAGTAACAAACATGCGACCTTTCTGGACAGTCACAGTCGCTTATTCAAACTCCCCCACCCAACAGATTACAACCATTAATCTACGACACAATCTACATGGAAAGATACTCTCAGACAAAAAGTGTGATAACAAACGCGTCTTTTTTAGCACGCTTCAACTTTTGACATCTGTTTGACTAAATTTACACTTTACAAACTCTTTTAAGACAAAAGCATCACTGTTAAGGATCTCTGACGGTCACTGTGATCATGACGACGAAAGATCCGAAGTACAAAAAACCTCAAAGATTTTTAATCATAAGATCACCAAAACACAAATCAGTGCTAAAAATAACATTCATGTTTGATACTTACTGCAGCACAGCCGTATTTGTCCTGCGTGTCAATGCAGAAAGGATAATCTCTTTGTATAACTTGCTAAACTGTGATGTGTTGTGTGTGCGTGTGTGTGTGTGGCGGAACATTTGTCTTCTGTAGAAGTTTCCCCGGATGTCTTCGAATACCACAAACACCGAAACATTTACAATTTTCCGCTGAGTGGGGTTCAGACCACCAACACCTCAGAAGATCTCAGACAGTGGGGTTACAAAATGAGTTTATCCCCCACCCCAAAAACACCCTCACGGTCAGCCCCCTAAACCAATATTTCCATCCTTCTCTATAATATGAAGCCATCATTATTCTATAATGGTTCTTAACAAATTAAGTTCTGTGAACTTCAGTCAAAAACACAAATGCTGAAAGTCTGCAACATTCCAATATATTTTGCTGTTGATGTCAACTGCACGTGTCCAATCCCGCAAATTTAGCCTACCTGGTAGTTTGGCCAATGTTAAAATAAGCAAGATCCCACTATTTGTTCCACATGCCTTGTAAGTCATATTTCTCTCGTCATTTAAAGCAATATTGTCAATTTTCAATTTAGTGAAATTTTGTGATTTATTGGATGTATGTAGGTCACTGTTTTATCAACACATTTCAGTGCTCAATTTTAAGTATATTTTACAAATGGACTTTAAGAGTGCATTCAGCGGCCTCAGGATGTAGATCTTGCTGTAATCAAACAGCAAGATCTACATCCTACATCAAACAGAGGCTAATTGTTTTTACAGTTGCATGCATACGTGAAATTTAGCTTGTAAACATTCAAATGTGGGTCTCGCATTGAACCAGTAACTTTGAAAGTAATTTCTTTTTCAAAAAAATGCATGCATATTTTTTTTTTTTTTTGCTTTTAAGCGCCAAACAGATATTGCAAATTATGTCAATCGGAAGCCCAAAATAGTTCTTTAGAAGATACCGCTGGACCTTACAAGTAACATTTTACAAATAAAATCACATGCATTCTTAAGCTCTTACAAGTCATTTTTATTGCACATTTTATGTAAACTTAAATTTACTCTCAAATCTTGCATTGCATGTCAAAAGGCAGTTTTTATAATTGCATGCATGCTTAAAATTTGGTTTGTTAATATATGATCAAGCGGCAGTCCCTTACAAGACATCACAAATTACATTTTACAAGTAAAAATGCATGCTTACCTATAAAACTACTTTTTTTTTTTTTTTTTATAATTGCATGCATGCTTGAATTTTTTCGTGTAAACATCTAAACGCGAGATCAGAGTCCTGATGAAAAAGCAGTAAGCTAGAAGATGAGGAGACAAAAATGCTAACAGCCCAACAGGCTGTCATTCATTCATTCATTCGACACATCCAAGTTACCTATTCCACCTGAACCAAAGCCAGCTTTACAGAAACATCCAACCCTACTGCAATAAGGTTGCACGACATGTCAATTTTCTCATGGAAACAGGGCTTTGTGCATCATCAGAAGAACACCACACATCCAGATCTGGCATTACAGTCTGTTGAAGAATGCGCACTCACACACACGCTCACACACCAGGGGGACAGAACAGGAGATGATGTCACCGGCTCAACCAGGGGAGATGCGTAGTGCCCAGAAAACAATTAGAACAAACCTTATGGTGATACATTGCACCAATATAAGGTCCTCCAGCTGTATGCAAGCAGATTATTTGCATGCAAAGGATGGGAACTTAGGTTATGTAATGATGTGGCAGAGAAAGGCTGGCACAATGGGGAGCAGCGGAGATGTACAGATGTGACATAAACCTTAAAGAAACACAAAAGCTCAAATATATCTCACATGACAGCTGAAGGATCTGGAAAAGAGGCCATTGAGAGGGTTGCCAGGTATCAGAACGGAACGAAACACACTATGCATGCAATCCATGTTGCCCGGCTGCACAAATCACAGACACTGCATGCATTCTGGCCATCATATGGATGGATTATCTTGACATGCAGCAGAAATTAAACCCTGGACATTGCATAAAGGCATTTGCATGGCACCCGAAGCAAACCTTTCCCTAAAATCGGCGTGCAAGGTGAATGCACGCTTTATGCCTCTGCCTGTGCATCATTTCAGGGATCTGGAAGCTTGCATTGGCTGGTTTGGTTGCTATGCAATGGGATAAAAAAGGAAGACAGGGCATGCATGCATGCATGAATGGTGACACCGATACAGAAATACAACCGTGATGCACGCTTACCTTCATATACAGGTCTAGGAGAGTCCAGTGAATTGAAGATGATCTTGAATTATGATGAAAGGAGAATAGGAGGGGGGAGAGGACAAAACGGCAGCTCATCTGCAGCAAAATAACCACATTGCTGTAGATGTTCACATTACATTCAATTCAAGGGGCCTCTGGCACAGTAATAAATAACAATTCCGAAAGGGGAACGCGATGCTGGCTTCTTCTTGGGTGCGGTGCATTAAATAAAAGCCTCAGACGCAATTGCAATCTTCTCTGTGGCTGCTGGCCGGGTTTAGCTCTATAATCCCGCATATGTCTCTGTATTGCTGCTACTGGCTGCTGCGGCTGCAACGTGCAGCGTTAACATGGCGCAACCGCTCACGCCCCGCCTACATTCTCATAGGTCTGCCGCGGGGGCGTGGCCGACACTCGGGGGCGGGGCCTCGAATGCACAGAGACATAGGTTCAGTTGTTATTTGTTGAAATATATTATTCCACACTATTGATTTTTGCATATTTACATTTCTATCTATCTATCTATCTATCTATCTATCTATCTATCTATCTATCTATCTATCTATCTATCTATCTATCTAATAATGTTAAAAATATCATATATAACTGTAAAAATATAAAAATAAAGTGGAAATATTTTATGTTACATTTTTAGATATATATTGTTATATATTGTTGTTGATATATATTTCATGTAAAAAATTTAAAACTGTTAAAATATGAAAATATTGTATTGCATTATTACATTTTTACATTATTATATAGATTTCACAGCATTTTATTTGGCAAATTTTTACATTTCTATCTATCTACCTATCTATACATTTATGTAATCTGTCTGTCTGTCTATCATTCTGACTGTCATAAAACATAAAACTGAAGAAATATACAAATTATTATTTTTTATATTTATTTATTACATTTTTACATTATCAGATAGATAGATAGATAGATAGATAGATAGATATAATTGATTAGATCATTAAATTACTTTAAAAGAGGTTCAAATCGTGCTTTTTTATTTGCTAATAAATTGTTAAATGTGTGTAAAGGAATATCATAGATACCCCTCATATTTTACAACCTTGCCCCCCTGCGATCACCAACCTCCGGGCCAAGCGCGCGCGCGCGCGAGTTTCTAGCGCCATCTACTGGAGAGGATTTATACACGTCTAATTCCCAAGGTGTGACCTGCATCTGTACCTCTGCCACAATTACATCACATCAACACTTCACATTCGCCAACAGCTCTAGACTGCTCGCGTCCAGAAGCTCAGCCGGCTCCGCTGAGCGCGGGAAGCGCTTCTAGTTGACGACCCGAGCACTGGATGGGGGGGGGGGGGGGTTCAAGAGAAAGCCTGGCTGTTACTAGGCAACCGTTGTGAAGTCACAGAGCGGCTCTAGAACACATCACCGCTACAGATCCGTTTCCAGCATATTCTCTTGTAGTAAATTACATAATTTGTTTGTGTACAAATGAACCGGAAACCAAAATGCCTCTTTATCTTTGGCTGAAGGAGCGTGGGCTGTGAAATACGCATATTAATTCTCAGCTCGAAACGGTGCATTTTGATGGATTTAAAGCCCACGTCAGATTTGAAATGTGTTGTTTGAACCCTCAAAAAGTATTTATGTTTGTACACATAAATCATAGGTTCCCTGATCATTTAGCACACCTGCATCTGTATCTAAAGCTCCCTCATTAGCCAAAATCATATCAACAAACCTGAACGCTTAAAATGATTGACAGGCGTAACTGACTGACGAAAAAGCGCGGGCCGCTCCCTGCTTTATTGATTCATGTACCTGAAGAGAAAGGCCACTTCTTTTAGTGACATCATATGTGCATTGTACGTGTGCCAAATATCTATATGATATAATCTGCTACCGTTTGTCCAATAAAATACATTTCTTTAATTTTCAAATAGTCGCAATTATGGCTACATTTTTATAAAACCGAGCAGAACAAGTGTAGATAGTAATATTAACACAAACACATATGGGCTGTCTGAAATAAGGAATTGACTCACGCGAGTATTTCCAAACTGAGCTCTCACAGAGGAACGTACCAAAACCGAGAGGAAGAGTGGTGTCCAACTATCCGTTTTTCACATTTCCACTCAATATTTCTCAGTAAAATTAGATTTTTTCGTTTTTACGGAATATTAACTTTTGCAGTAATCAACTGCGCACAAATGTGCATGGCAAAGTGTTAAAATAAGCGCGCTATTTGTCTCAGAGCTGTCCGGCTCCCCCCTGCAAGCGCTGCAAATCAGTGTAAACTAACAGTGAACGCTCTCGAGGTGTGAGGAACTGAAAACGGCTCTTCGTCGCGCGGCCCGATAAAAAGCCACCGCATCCAGTTGTATAACAAATAGACAAACGTTTCCGTGTGTGTATTTGCTCGGTAATGTCGGCAGCAACATCTGCGGGAACGGAACGGGCTACTGGCATATGCTGTCGTCTTGTGATAAGGTAATTTTGATTGCATATCATTAAATCTCGTTTGACAGTTAAATGCATGCTGATTACATCTCTCAGCAGCACAAATATGAATAAAATTGCGCTTTCACTATATTGCACGGGCGTTCATTTTGATAACTGGCTGTTCTTCTTTATGTAGATGTGCATGTTTTACCAGTTGAGCCGTGCGTTTATGCATTATGCATGAACACATTAAGTGATCTTATTGGTGAATTGCAACAAGGAGCGCACTCAAATCACACACATCTCACAATGCAAAAGACACATTTCCTTTTTGCCAGGAAGATACGTTCTTTGCAATGCAGCTGCATGTAATGGAGAACAGAGATATGCACGCAACGTTACCAGAGATAAAGCTTAATGGGTAATGCATTAGGCAACCCGCACAGAACGGTCCAGGTGGGTGTATTGATATGCGCCTGCTGAAGGCTTTAACGTTACCATACATATGTCATATCATGACAATAAAATATACACTCAAATAGTAGACTGTAAAGATACTGTACAGTATTCTAGTGGAAAGCAGCTAAGGCACATGGCAGTAATATGATTGTTTTTACTAGCTGAAAGCCGATTAATCGACCGATTTTTTTTCTCTCCTTTTGTTAAATGAATCAAATTCATCGATAACTGTACTGGATTTACTGTACGCCTAGCGTCCATTATGAGATATTCACAAATGCTTTTGTTATGCTTTTAGTTCATTTAAGTGCATTTGTTGTGAAAATTTAATCAAATATTTTTTCTATCTATCTAAGTTAATAAAATTAATCTTTTAAGTAAATAAATATTTTTAAAATGATCGTTTATAAAAGCTTTTATTTTATTTTCAATATATAAGCGTGAACAGCTATTGAGAAAATTTACTTAAATATTAAAATACTTTTTTACTACTAATTTTATGTTTATTTTTTAAGTGAATACAAAATTTTTTTAAATATATATGTATATATATACTGTGGTTTGCACTGAAAAACATAACATTTTGACATAGAAAGTTTGAATTTATAATGTTTTTTAGTAAAACGTACAAACGTCTTTTATTGAAAAATTAAAAATATGGGGTTTTTTTTAAGTGTGCATCCTATTTTCAGACATGAAGGTGTAATAGTTTATCGGTTCAACCACTATTCGCAACACAAACAGTCAATTTGTCACACGTTAAGACTGATATAGAGGGAAAAAACCCAGAAATGGCCAAGGAATGGCAAGCAACACATGAAACTAAATATAATATTTTAAAATGGTATTTTCTTGTATAATCTCACGTGTCAGATCACAGACTCTAACTGTATACTCTCTAAAAATCCCTTGTAGTATGAATCAGAAACGGCTGGATTGGGATCCTTAAGAGGCGGACTTATATTCCAGATGATTTGAGAAAGGAAATCCTGAGCTTCCCTGTATTGTGGCCGACAGGAAGCGTGACTGGTTTATCTGAGATCAGGGCCAAAGACCCAGCACTTTAGGGTGTTGGATCCTAACAGAGGAGCTCGTGTTTGTCAGGCTCTGTGTTTTGGAAATCTTTGACGTAATTGCACTGGTCCAGTTTTAGCTCAGTCTGTCGGAGTGTTTCTTGTTGGCAGTTGGGAGCTGAGATCACGCTGCTGAGTCCAAGTGTCTGGTCTAGAGCGCATTTCCTGTGTGTGATGTTCTGCTGGATGTCTGGGACAGGCCACACTGCTTCTTTATGCAGGGTAGAGTCTGTTTAAAGACACTGAAAGTCTGTTTCTTTCTTCTTAAAGGAGCAGCGCACATAAAAATGAAAGTAATGATGGCTTTTATTCACTCTCATGTTGTTCTAGAAGAGCTCTCAAAGAATGTTCTGGTTCTTTTGTGTGTTTTCAGTGAATCAGTGTACAAAACCTTAATGATTCGTTCATGAGTCATACTTTTCCTGTTTTTTGGGTTCAACTGACTCAGTGTTTTCCTATGATATTATTCCGTATGAACCTCAATATTCAGAAGGAAATAATACGGTTGTATTTACCAGGATTGTACTATATTTTTAAATATTGTTACCTTATTGGTACATTATTCTGTTAATATTTTACATACTAGTAATTACTATTATTATTATTATTATTACTACTTTTATTTTCATGGTCATCGTTGATTGATCTTTTCATATTTTTGAATGTAAACCAATAAAAGGTTGTTATTAATCATATTTTAATAATTACAGTAATTATAACATTTGGATTTTTACAAAAATGCAAGCCAATAAATAGCTGTTTTTAATGTTAATATTTTAATAATAATCATTATAATCATAACAATCCTTATTCATATACTATACTAATAGTACTGCTAATTATAATTATAATAATAATTATTTTATTATTGAAATCAATTCAATCAAATATTATGATTATTATTAATAATGCTACTACTATTTAATCTTAATATTTTCATAACAACAATGATAACTATTATTATTATTATTATTATTAATGTTATTACTATTAATATAAATGCTACTACTATTAATTATAATAATATATATAATTTAATATATATATTTATATATTTTGATGTTGTATATTCATTATTATTATAACATTATTATTTATTTAGTTATTATTATTATTGATCAGTCCTTATTTATTATTAATTCAGCTTTTACAAAAATGCAAGCCAATAAATTATTTTTAATATACATTTTTTAGTAATAACAATGATCATAACAATACTAATTCATAAACTGCTACTACAATATAATTATATTATATAGCACATATAATATATAGTTTAATACTATGTTGCTGTTAATATATTCATATTTTCTACATTAATATTATTTTTATTTTTCATAATTTATTGCTTTATTATAATTTTTATCATTAATCCTTTTACTATAATTTCACACACACACACACACTTATATATATATATATATTTTTGTGTTTTGTTTTTTTTTTTTTTACAAAAATTCAAACCAGCATATAGTTATTTTAAATACAATTTGAAAAATAATAATAATAAATATAGCAAGGTCCTCGCCGTCAGTGCAACCGCCGCCCCAGTGACATCAGGGAAAGGGTGCCAAGAGGGACACATGCATTTACAGTAACCCATTGACTGTCTGGTTAGAAGGTATACAGCAATGAAAGGGTTAATCCAAATCATCAAGTCTGTGACACACAAGCGCACAGAAAATGTATATAAAAGTTCATAAATGCTTTACAATAACCATATGAAACATCATGATCTACTGTATAATTATATAGCATTTCTTAATTTTAAGTAATATTACATTTTAATCTTAAACTTTATTAAAAATGTACGTTTTATTTGTTAGCGTTAGTTAATGCACTGTGAATTAACATGAACATTTTGATGAACTAACGTCAACAAAAATTAAGAAATGCGGTAAAATATATTGATCATTGTTAGTTCATGTTAGTTAATGCATTTACTAATGTTAACAAATTCGAGCTTATTATGAAATTTTACTAAAACCTTTAATGATATAGGCATTTTCTCTCCAATATTATAGTTCTACATGTATTCGTGAAATAATTTTGCCTGCATTGCATCTGTAAAATGTAAAACTTTTACTGTTACATCCATGAGATTATGTAAGACCGGATGAATGTCATGTCACAGGATGTCACAGATCAGTATCAAATTTGATCACTTATGTATCACTAGATCTTTTTATATTGGAAACAACATAATCATTAACGAGGGCTGCACGATTTGGGAAAAATGTGCGATTGCGATTATTAAGGTTAAAATTGCGATTTGCGATTGCGAAGTGGTTCGACTCAACTTGCTTGTTATGAAGGAAAATGCTCACACAGATTACTAATCATGCTGAAATCTGTGTTTCTCAACTGAGATCCAGTATACAGAGCAATCCAGCAACAACTAATTAAATTAAACAACAGTAACATCTTTACATTACTCAATTAAATTACATTTTATTAACATTCAAATAAAATTAAAAAAGACAGAAGTACAGATAAATAAAACAAATACCCATTTTTATATTTGGCACGTTGTCCCAAAACATTTTAGCAGGATGTAACATATACTTGATATATTTCTGTTGGTATCTCTGGTCCAGTGTGCCAATCATTTCCTCAAATCCCTCTTTGCTAAAAGTGCGTTCACACCTGAGGTGACTTGGGCGAACACAAGTGTTCGGAGAAGAACGCTGGAAAATACGACAGAAAGATGCTTGTCTATAGCCTCCTGCAGGACAAGCTGCCAGTATGAAAACACAATTGGCGCACGCTGCTACTGCTCTGCGTACGCGCCGCTTCCGCGCTGCTTATGCGTGCAGTTACACCGGCGTGTTTAACTCGCTGCTTAATTCGTGTGAATCGCGCTGCATGATGTCTAATTACTTCTTTGCATTGACTTAACATATAAATCACTAGTTCAAACAAAACCCCCCACGTTTGACAAAAAAATGGCGCTATAAGTGCATCATCCACACCCTTCTATGAGTTTTTGCCAGTGTCCATCTATAATAAATAGTTAGTTTATGCAATTCTACCCATGTTATCTGCCTCAAAATCACTGGAACAATATTGTTGCTATCAAGTTCCCCTCAACAGTTTTACATCGGCCGTGTTTTGGCAGTATTCTGATTTCGTTTAAAGCAAATCGAGTCAAAATAAGAGGCTGAATTTAAAGCGTTTTGAAAACGGGACGCTTCCTGCTGCCAGTTGGTGGCGCTATAATTTTGACTCCTAATAGTCACATCTATGCGTTCGGCATCATACAGCGAACAAACAAATGGAGCTTAATCAAAATCAGACAATGTATGTGGATGTTATTAGACTCTTCCTGTTTCTCATTTCTTGCTATAACTTCGTCGCTGCACCACGGGCAAACTGTTCGAGGTATCATAAAAAAAAGTTTAGAGGCAAACATTTGGGAAAACCTTTATTTCAAATTGTAGAGCATGCACTTTTTAAACTGGGGGAGCTCTAACTGTCGCACAAAATGTAGTTTGGCTCAATAAGATCGCATAATGAGTTTCATATTAATACGTCCGAGTATGCTATACATCTTGTATTCCGGCTGTATTCCAGGGGGCGCCGTAGAGCCCCAGTGCCACGCCCAGGTGCCAGACTCTGCAGCATCTTGATGGCTGCTGATTTCAACATGTGTGCCAATTTTCAAGAGTTTTTGAGCATGTTAAGGCCCCTAAAAGGCTCTGAATAGTCGAAGGGAAAAGAAAAACAATAGGACCCTGTGCCTAGTGTCTCGGGTCCTAATAATGATATTAAATGTTATTTTTAGGCATTAAACTCAGTATTTTATTAACAATAACAACAATAATAATCATAATGACCATAGTTTATATAAAATGTATTATTAATGCTAAAATTTTTACTAAATTAAAAAAAAGAACTCGCTCCAAAAATCTCCTTTTTCAGACAGAATGATTTCAGGTTGGTTTAATTCTCTGTTTAGTTGATCACACACACACAGTTCTCTCTTCACACCGTGTCTCGTCTGTATTGCAGGTGTAGCTGTCTCCATGGCAACCAGCGTGGTTCCCGGGGACAACCTGCCCACGTATAAGCTGGTGGTGGTGGGAGACGGCGGCGTGGGGAAGAGCGCTCTCACCATACAGTTCTTCCAGAAGATCTTCGTCCCAGACTACGACCCCACCATCGAGGACTCGTACCTCAAACACACCGAGATCGACGGCCAGTGGGCCATCCTGGACGGTCTGTCAGCACAAAACATCAGTAACAATTCAAAAGACAAATATAATATATAATATATAATAATAAGAGAAAAATATTTAAAAGATTGTATTATTTAACAAAAGCATATTATAGTAAGTGCTATTTTTATACTAGTGATGTTGTAATTTATATAGTGTTATAGTATTAATTAATATTTTAAATTTGCTTTTTGATGTATTTACAGTTTTGGTGTTGTTGTGTTCTTTTTATTAGTTATGTCAGTTAATGTTTGTTTTAGTTAACAATAGCAGCACTATTGTTATTACGGATGAATAGTTTAGTGTACAGTACAAAGAAATTATTTTTAAAGCTTAATTTAATATATTTATAAATGTGTCAAATATTTTAATGTTTAATATGATATATTAAAATAAAAGATATATGCTGTAATGTGCAATAGAAACAATTTTAGAAATTAATAAAAAAAAACAATTGGTGCATATTTACATTTTGGTACATTTGTTTTACTTTTAGCTTCTAATATAATAAATGAAAACACAAAAATATGCGATACCAAGTGCAAAAGAAATACAATACAAGCTTAATTTAATACATATTTATACATTTGCCAATTATGTCATTTTAAATTTAATGTAATATAAAAATAAGAAAAATATTTGAATATAATACCCTGTAAAGTACAAAGTTAACCCATGCATTAAAGAACTAAAACTGAGAAATGTAATTCATTTAACACATATTTATGAATTTGTCAAACATTTTTGCCTTTTCCTTTTATTATAATATATTAAAAAAAGAATATAAATATAGACACTGATGTAAAACACTTTACGTCTTATTATCAACAAGTAAATGGTTTAGTTAAAAATAAAATATTCAACAATATAAGTAAATGTCAAATTTAAGTAAATACAAAGCTGCTGTTCTGTTGTGTATATTTGTGGTTGTGCTTATTTTATGCATTATTAAATATTTTATTTAGAAAGTTTTTGTACAGTAGTATAAAGTAGTAAACAGGACTGTGTGTGTGTGTGTAGTTCTGGACACGGCGGGGCAGGAGGAGTTCAGTGCGATGAGAGAGCAGTACATGAGGACAGGAGACGGTTTTCTCATTGTGTTTTCAGTCACTGATAAAGCCAGCTTTGAGCACGTGGATCGTTTCCATCAGCTCATTCTGAGAGTCAAGGACCGGTATGAACACACAAACACTCACTTCACTTACAGACGGATCTTCAGCGTCGTTTACTGACTGTGTGTGTGTGTGTGTGTTGCAGAGAGTCGTTTCCCATGGTTTTGGTGGCTAATAAAGTTGATCTTGTGCATTTACGCAAGATCACCAGTGAGCAGGGCCGAGAGATGGCCTCCAAACACAGCGTGAGTCCTTAAACTCATTTCACCCACGGAAGAAAATTACTCTTTGATTTCATCTCCACTTATTCAATCGTTTTAACAATTTAATAATTATTATTGATCAGTCCATTTAATTAATATTTTATTCAATACTTTTGACACGTTTCCTTATTTTTTTCGAAATAATTCAAATGAATGAATAAGACTAGCACTGTTTATTAAGAAAGAGCACATTTTGATTCCATCTGGATTTATTATTTTTATTATTCTAAAGTTTCATATTATTGTTGCTTTTGCCATTGATCAGCCAATGATTTGTTATGTACTCTTTTGTTTATTATTTCCTTTTTTTTTCTTTTTTGGTTTTTACAATATTGTAAACCAAAAAGACCAGCAATTTTGTGTCCTTTTTTATTTTATGTTGGCTTTTTAATTGGTCCACATTATCATTTTTATAAACTTTTTATATTATAAAAAAAATAAATGTGTAACTACTGTATTATTATTATTATTATTATTAGTGTCATTATCATTATATTTTTAATTTTGTATTATTTTTGTTGTTATTGATCCATTTGCTGTCTAAACTTTAATTTAATATTTGTAAAAAATAACAAATATTTTTTACAATATTGCAAACCAAATAGTTTACAGTAAGACCAGCAATGGTATTATGAACATTAATTTAATGTAAATTTTTAATTGCTTTACCTATTATTATTATTATTTTATTTTTACATTTTATTGTTGTGATTGTTGTTGTTGTTATTGTTATAAAAAATTAACTTTTTTTAATACTGCAGACCAATAAATTTTTTACAATAAGACCAGCAATGTTATTATGTCAATTTTGATTTCATATTGGCTTTTTCGTAAAATATTTTTGTGGATTATTATATGTATATTTTTAATATTATTACATAATTGTTTTTAACTGTTTTATTATCATTATGGTTCATTTAACTTGTTACTGTTTTATATACATAGTTAATGTTTTATATTATTGTTTTATTTTATTATTTTTATTTATTATTGTTATTATTGTTATTATTATTACTACTAATTATTTTTATTTCCATGTTGTTGTTATTTTTTTATTACACATTTATTATTTAAACTTTTATTTAATATTTAAATATTCTTTTCAATAATACAACCCAATAAACTGTTAATTTTATAATTTTATTATTATTAATATTAATATACATTTTTTATTAATCCATCAGTTTTTGGTTTTGATTTCATACCCAATTTTTCACCAGGCATGTTCAAATATTTTTAAGAATTATCATTAATAGTAGTAATAATAATATAAATAATAATTCTTTCTAACTGTTGAATCTTCATGTCTTCATCACAGATCACGTACATTGAAACAAGTGCAAAGGATCCGCCCATGAATGTAGACAAAGCGTTTCACGAGCTCGTCAGAGTGATACGGTGAGTCCCATTTAACCGATTCTGCCAGCTACTCAGTGCTAGCATTCCCATTCATTTCAATACCTTTGATGTTCATCTCGGCCTACAGTCAGCAGATCCCAGAGCGGGGCCTGAAAAAGAAGAGGAAAGCCAAATGGCGGGCGGACAGACCTTCGGGTTCTCAGAGGCTGCACTGCGTCTTACTGTGACCGCACACCCTCTATCTCAATGCCGCGTCAATGCCGCGATGATGACTCCATGACTCGGACTGTTAAAACACACACACACAAACACAAAGCTATGATAATATCCAGGAACTAATGAACACACCTCGATTATTCCAGAATTAATGGCGAAATTTGCGAAAATGTGAAATGTTAGCTATTTTTTCATGGGATTTTCTTAGCGGGTGATACCTGGACGAAATGACAGGATTCTAGCGCTGTTCACTAATGTTATCTCTCAGAGAACAATTCAGAGACACACTTTCTGAGGCCTTGTTTTGTATTGTGTTTCTATATTTATTGTGCTGAATTCTATATTGTTAAGTGATTGTTAATGCAGCTTTGAAAAAACAAGGGAACAGACGGGATTCAAGTCGCACAACCGGCATATATAGATACGCTCAGGAGGCACGGGAAATACTGGTTACCATAGTTCAGCAATTCTTAATTTTTATGAAGACAATTTACTAAAAAAGAAAAAAAGCGCATTGAGGTTGCAAATGACACTAAAATAACGCTAAGTATGTAAAACGCGTAATTAATAGCACAAAGTATATAAACGTTTTTACATAAATGTTTTGTAGATTTTTGATAACTTTAACAACTATTTACCATAAAAATGCTTGTTAACTAAACAGTTTTACTACATATAGTAATGTACTGAAACGTAATGTTAACCATTTAATTAACATTCATCATTCGTCAACTAATTCGGAGATGACATCTTGCAAGTTTGTCTCGCAATTCTGAGTTTATATCAATTCTGAGTTGATATCTCGTAAGTTTAAGTTTTGCAATTCTGAGATGACATCTCACAAGTTCAAGTCTCGCAATTCTGAGTTTATATCTCGCTATTCTGAGATGACATCTCGCAAGTTTAAGTTTTGCAATTCTGAGATGACATCTCGCAAGTTTAAGTCTTGCAATTCTGAGTTTACATCTCGCAAGTTTAAGTCTCGCAATTCTGAGATGACATCTCGCAAGTTCAAGTCTCGCAATTCTGAGTTTATAGGGCTTTTCACACTTGAAATTGTTAACCCAGGGTTATCCTAAACCCCGGATAAACGGAATCCTGGGTTATCTGTAA
>JAUMHQ010000087.1:3402076-3414221 GCA_032361165.1 Enteromius paludinosus
AGTTGACATCTCGCAAGTTTAAGTCTCGCAATTCTGAGTTTATATCTTGCAAATTTAAGTCTCGCAATTCTGAGATGACGTCTCGCAATTCTGAGTTTACATCTCTCAAGTTTAAGTCTCGCAATTCTGAGATGACATCTCGCAAGTTTAAGTCTCACAATTCTGAGTTTAAATCTCGCAATTCTGAGTTTAAATAAATTCTGAGTTTACATCTTTTCTAATTTCATGTCTAGCAATTCTGAGTTCATCTCTCAGTTCTGAGTGTATACCTTGCGATTCTAATTTTATATTTTACAATTTTGAGTTTACATCTCGCAAAATTATTTATCTCAATTCTGAGTTTATACCTTACAAATCTGAGTTTATATCTTGCAATACTGAGTTTATCTCGCAAGTTTAAATCTTGCACGTCTGAACAATTCTGAGTCATATCTTATTTCTTTTAAAATTCTTTTAGAGTTTATATCTCGCAATTCTGAGTTTATGTCTTGCAAACCTGAGTGTACACCCCATAACTCAAGTTAAAAAAGGTCACCTTCTCACTTACATAAAAAAATGGTGACTATTCTTTTATTTTCCACTTAAAAATGCATGGATAACTATGGTAACCTGGATTTGTTTATCCCGATGTAAAACCACGCCTCCAATGTGTGATGTGTCATGGAATCTATAAAAAAAACGAAGGTTACTGTTCAAATTCAGCACACTGATGACAATATATAATGCTATTATCAGGATTGTAGATCAAGACTATCACGATGAAAGTTTTGTACATTCGATGCCTGATATCAATTACGTTGCCATAAACTGAGTCAATCAGTAATTGCACAGAAACGTTACAGTGTTACATTTAGTCATTAGATCAAACGATTGATCTTGTGTTTTTTTCTGCTCGTCTTGAATGCATCGTCACTTTACTTTGAATGTGTTTTCGCTCGTTTCGAAGTTCTCATTGATGTTTTGAATGTATCGTATGTTATTCTATACGCCAATTTTGCTTTTGATGTTTCAAGTCCAGCTTTAGTGATTAGCATATTAAAGGGACATCATCTTAGTAGCCCGTTTAGGCGTTTTGTGATTGTATACCGATCTTGTTTTTTCGTGTTATTTTAACTTCAGACTGTTTGTTTCAAAGACTGGTTGTAACCCTTACCTTTTCAGTTTTGTTTGAAACTTGGTGCAAATTTTGTGGTTCAGTCATACGTTTCTGTTTTTGCAATTTTTTTTTTTTTTTTTTTTTTTTTTTATTATACAAATAACATGTATTTTGTGATTATGTTTGTATGAAGATCATTAAGACCAATTAAGGCCAAAAACTACTCTGAAAAAGAAGGGATTTTGCATCAGGAATATTGTAAGAATTTGTAAAGTGGAATATAAACATATTATAATAAAAATTAAATTAATCAATTGTGCACTCATTATTTTTATTTCATTTGAGTCAACATAATAGTTCTATAAATATTTAAATATATATATATATGGATTTTTCTTAGAAAGTGTCTACACATAAATACCTAATTTAATTATTTCTTAATAGCAACTGATAATACATTTGGATTTGTAATAAATATCATACTATTACTATTTTCACAAGATGTTATTGGTATTTTATTCTAGCCAGCTTTTGTTAATATTATACCCTTTCCGCCACACGATGGCGCTATTTACTAGAACACACTAGTTCACCAACAAAGTGAACACTTCAAGACACTTCAAATAGCCCTTTTATCTACAAACATCCTTATTTTTATGTGACCTACTTACGTACTAATGTCTACTCGTGCTAATGTTCATAATTATTATAATGTTATTAACCTCATTCACCGGCAGACCAAACAATCCACACACCCAAACTAAATTCACAAACAGAAGTGTTCCTAATTGGTCATAAACCATTAAATTCATGTTGATAAAAAGGTTTCAGCACTTTCTGAATGGATTTGAGCACAGAGCTAGTGATTTTGCTCTTGTTATTGTGCCAGTCACACAATCAATGTGACAAAAGAAATAAAAGCAATCCAAGGTCAAGGTTCCTACAGGCCTACAACAAAAAGAGATTTGGATTCGGCTCACTGTAATAAAATAAAAGCAAAATATATAGGATAGAAGTGTTAGTTTATTGTCTTTTTCTGCATACATTTTCCTCATTCTTTAGGGACCGATGTATTGATTTTGATGTTTAATCTTCGAAGGGTTCCATCAACTGAAACTGCTTTCAGACATCAAAAATAAACTGTTAAACTTGAACCAACCAAAGTTTAATGTTTGCATTATACAACAAAGTCACAAGGCTAAATCTCTGGACATTTCAGATCCTCAAACAAAAAAATATAAATATGCTTTTAACAGTTCATATAAGGAGCTAAATGAGTATTCTGCGCACAGTACAAGTTAAACACTGCAGCATTTGATTTATGCTACCTTCACAAAAATTTCAAATTCCCCACTCATGAAGTCGTGATTACGAGCTTGACTTGTCGTATTCAAGTGCATGCCGTTCTGAACTATTCAATAAATGTCTTCAAAATGTGGTGGATATCCTGCTGGAAAAAACAGCATGTGCTGGTTAGGTATGTTTTGAAGCTGGGATGCTGGTTTATGCTGGTCCTGTGCTGGCAAAGGACCAGCTTAAATCAGCATAAACCACCAAAGGACCATCTTAAACCAGGCCAATAGTTTCATGAGTGTAATCTCATTTATTAAATTTTCGATGTGTTACGTTAGGCTGACTACTCTATATTTTTGTCAATCGGTGCTTATCGCTTCACGGTATCTCGCGCACCCGTGAAAACTCAACCTTTTATCACGTTTCGAAGTGGCCTTGAAGAGCTTTTATGCATCTTTTTTACTGTATGCTGAGCATAATCACAGAAGGCCAAATGCAAATGTCTTGAGGCAAGAAAACATCTATTCAGGCAAGTCGCCATATTGAATTTAAGGCGATGCTGTTAGAGATAGTCTTAGTAGCATGCACTGTATAAAGATCCTCTTAAACATAATTTTAACAACTCAAAACTTTCATAAGCATTTTCTGGAGTTTTTGTCTACAGAACGTTTTAGATTTTTCCAGAAAGAAAATGCTTAATACCTTTAATAATTTTTTTCATATGACAATGATTGCTCTAAAAACTGAAAAGATTTGCATACAGATGGCAAAGTTGTCAAAGCAATCACCTTTCACACTGATCAACAAAAGCAACTAGAAACATTTTTATGCTTGCAAGGTCAGTAGTTGCCAATGTCTCTTTGTAAAGACAAACTAAACCCTAGAACACATGCACATCCCGAGATTGAAAATGTCAGGACAGTCCTGTTTTAGTTTACACAAGATGGGAACAGTATCGTTGTCAAAAACGTCCACTATGTAATTCAACCTATGTAACGTCTAGCCCTTTCATTGGACGGATTGCACAGTAGATTCAGAGCGTGGTCATGCTGGAGGCGTTTCAAAAGTTTTCAGGACCTCAAAAGCTGTTGTGGCATAAATGAACAGCTAAAATGTGTGAACGTTTTCTGGTTTCAGCTGACAACATTGTCAAGTAAACGCCTCTGATTCTAGTCTAACTGAATGCAGAACATTCCTCTAACTCTGAAAGAATTGATCAGTGTCTGTGCATCCATACAGTGAGGTTTTTGCTTCTTCCAGGTTTTCTTCTGATAATGATGCTCTCTGTCAGAGAGAGTTAAAAGAAAAAACGGAGGGCTCAAGGGTATTCAATTGGTCTTTTCTGACAAATAAGCCTTCAAGGAGAACAAAAAAAATTTGCAGTATGATTGATTTTTTTTTCAATTTCCAATCGCCGTTCAGGGGGAATTGAACTGTGGCTGCAAAGAATATGAGCTTCTTTTGCAGGGTTCTTTAGTAATGATGTCGTCTGCTGCCAGTGTGTTTCCAGTTAGTAGAAACCCTGAGGGCTTATGGGTAGTTTTTATACAGCTCCTTTTTCTCTGTTCTGGAACTTTTGTTTTCTTCTTTTTGTTTCTAGGCTTCTTCTTGGATTGGATCTCTTTAGCCAAGCCTCGTTTCTTACACAGACTGAAACGCATTTCAATTATTCCTTTAGTAAAGACAAGACTGAGAAAATCAATCGCCCACAATGCATTGCAGCATAACAAATGGAGTATCATGGGAGAACGTCAGTATGGTGTGATTAAGTATTGTCTATCTGAATACGTGATATACACTGACAACACAGTCTTTTATCATACCTGAATGAGAGGGACGCTTGGGAAAATAGCGAAGCAAATCTTATTCCCTAAAATCGCATTGTGGGGGAAGAACAAGTGTGAATGGCGTTAATGAGGGTGTCAAGCTGAAGAGACAAGGTCATTTGGAGCAAGAAAACTGTAATAAACAGACAGCAGGTCATCGTGATGGGAACACATATACGAAACAATAAGAAATTAAATCAATAGTTTACCCAAAGATGAACATTCTTTCATCATTTAATCACCTTGTGTTGTTTCAAACCTGCACACTCTTGGAAAATAAATGATCTAAAATGTTTCACTGTAATGCCATTGAACAACCATTCTATTTTTCCTGAAAAAAACCCAAAACAAAAACATTTCAGTGAACTTTCGTAACCCAGGGTCCCTGAGATACGGGAACGAGTACTGCGTCTGCTAAGACGCTTATGGGAAATACTCCTATTTTCCTTCTAACTGAAGCCTATTCAATCACGTAGTGAAAATGCAACGGCCATTGGTCGCTTGCAGTGGTTTAGATTAAACCAATCGGCAGCGCGCCGTGTTACAGCGACCAACGGGCGCCACTCCCGTCAAAGCCCGCCCAGCCCGTATATATATGCTGGCGCCTTTATCGCCAAAGTTAGGTACTTCGACTGAAGTGACGAACACTTACAGGGCGGCAAGGGACGCAGTAGTCGTTCCCGTATCTCAGGGAACCTGTGTTAGGAAAGTAACCTGTACTTTCCATGTCGATACTCCACTCGTACTGCGTCTGCTAAGACGCTTATGGGAACACAGTGGGATCCTGCTGCGCTGTGAGTGCAGAACGATTGAGCCTGACAGCGGACCTAGGAGAAACCAGGGTCGTAAAGTCATATAAGCATGTAGAGGAGAACTGCTCCACATATGCAATAAATCGTCCTTACACTTTAAGGTGTGTGATACTGTGCTCGCGGTAGGGCATGTTTGTTCGTGCGCAAACCGGCCAAAGCAGCAGAAAGCACAATACATTAGCAGACAGTGTTTCCTGTTTGGGCATAATAGCCAAACAGCTAAACATTCCGACACAAAGACCATAGGCTAAGTTCGTGGTTTGACAGTATAGCGGCCAAGCACAGCGAACTAGATACATTATCCCCTTAACCAGAGAGGACCCTGGCATGCAGAGCCGGGACATCTAGATTGTAAAACCTGGTGAAAGTGGACGGCGAAGACCAGCCGGCCGCTTCACAAATTTCTGACAAGGGGATTCCGCTAGACCAAGCCCAGGATGAGGCAGTGGATCTAGTTGAATAAGCTTTTGCTCCTATGGGACATTCCTGGCCCAGTGAAGAGTATGCCAGCGGGATAGCGTCTACAACCCATTTCGAAAGCCTCTGTTTCGAAACCAGCAAACCTTTTGCGCCTTCTGCGAAGCTGAAGAGCTGGTCAGAACGCCTTAATTGGGCTGACCGCTCGACATAGGTTTTTAAGGCTCTGGCAGGGCAGAGGGGGTTAAAGTCATGGCCTTCACTAGGGGGTAGAGCGGAGAGGGATACCACCTGTGCTCTGAACGGTGTGGAGAGCACCATCGGCACATAGCCGAGCCTCGGTTTCAGGATGACTTTAGAGTCATTCAGCCCAAATTCCAGGCAGGCGGGGCTTACAGACAGCGCTTGCAAGTCGCCTATTCGATTAACAGATGCCAGTGCTAAAAGCAGTGCAGTCTTAAGTGTCAGCTCGGGCTGTGGAGTGAAGTGTCCATTCCTCTGGATGCACTTTTCCTCTTGATAGCATGTCTGCACCATGGTTCAGAATGCCCGGTATATGAGTCACTCTTATCGAGCGCAAATTGCGCAGGGCCCATCTCAGGAGGCGCGCTGCCAACTCGTTTAGGCGTCTAGATCGCCTTGATGGTTTATAAATGCCACTACTGTCATACTGTCCGAGCGAACCAGAACATGACTGTCCCTCAATTAAGGTAGGAAAACAAGACTGGCGTGCCGTACTGCTACCATTTCCAGGCAGTTGATGTGCAAACTGCTGTGCTTCACTGACCACAGGCCGGAGAGCCCTTGTGAACCGCGCCCCATCCCATCATAGAGGCATCAGTCATGATCACTTTCCTCCTGCTGGCCACACCAAGGGGGACTCCTTCTCGCAGCCACTGAGCGTTTCTCCATGGGCGCAGGGCTGTAACACAGGCTCTAGTTACATGGAGCGTGAGACGCCCGTGACGCCACACCTGTCCCCGTCTCAGAGGGGATAACGCCGCATCTATGCACTTCGTAAAAGTACGAGGGGCCAGGGAGAGACCGAAGGGGAGGACCATGTATTGATATGCAATCCCCTCGAAGGCGAATCTTAAAAATGGCCTGTGATGGGGGGCTATCTGTATGTGAAAGTATGTGTCTTTCAGGTCCAGTGAAAGCAGCCAGTCTCCTGGCTGTATCTGCGAGAGGATAGTTTTAAGAGTTATCATTCTGAAGCGCCGTATTTTTAGAGCACGATTCAGACGCCTCAGGTTGAGTATAGGTCTCAAACCGCCGTCTTGATTGGGGACTAGGAAATACCGACTGTATTGCCCCTTTTAAGAGAAGTGTATGCACCTCTGCGCGCAGCACATGTGATTGTGTGTTGTCGCCTTTAAAAAGGCGTGCTGTGCGGGCGCTTTTATGGACCCTGAATGAATAGCATTTACAGTAAATGTCATGCCCGGAACTCAGCGGGGCGGAGGACATTGAAGACAGAGCAGCTTGCCGGGCGGTCCGGCTTCGGGCGAGAACGTTGCCCGCTCTCTTCCTTGGACTAGTAAGACGCCAGAGGCTTGGGATCCAGCGCGACCTTGGGCCGGGGTCCTTGCCTTCGCGGGAAGGGGAAGCGCCGTGTACCAGATCTGGAACGGCTACGGTGCGGCTCCTGTTTTGTTTGCTGTGGCGGCAGAGGGGCAGACAATTGCTTGGGTTGCTGAGGCGGCGGCCTGGGGTGGCTGGCTGAAGCAGACAGTGCAGCGCTCTTGGGTAAAAAGTGTCGCATCAATTGCGACGGCTTTTGCGCCTCCATGATGCTCCTCAGAAATTAGCATTTTTTGAGTGAAATTTGCTCTTTCAGATGCCTAATACCGGACAGCGTAGGCAGGGATTTCTCCAGCTTTAGGCGATCTGATGCGTAGGCTTCCGGTCAGGACCAGCAAAGGCTTCGTCGCTGAAGGAGAAGAATCTAACTTTACCGATGAAGGCGCCAGCATATATATACGCTGGCCCCATCCACTCTGATGGGCTTCGACAAGAGTGACGCCCATTGGTCGTTCTAACACGGCGCGCTGCCGATTGGTTTAATCTAAACCACTGCAAGCGACCAATGGCCGTTGCAGTTTCACTGCATGATTGAATAGGCTTCAGTTAGGAGGAAAATAGGAGTATTTCCCATAAGCGTCTTAGCAGACGCGGTATGAGTGAAGTATCGACAGGGAACTTTTTTATTTGCAGGGTTTTATTGACGTTCAAGGTTCTTCGTGAACCATCAATGCCAATGAAGAACTTGTATTGTTTTTTAAGACTGGACTGACTTTCTGTGGAACATAGTCAGAGTATCTGTAATAATTAAAAATGAAATGCTCTGTAAATTCTATTTTAAGTAATTCTAAATTATAATATATAAATATTTTAATATAATAATGCATAAATGTATTAGAAAATAATGTATTAATTATATGTAAGATAAATAAAAACAACGATATATATCACATTCATATCACAACCTCCAGCAGAGGGCACTCTGCCCCGGACTGTGTTCTGTTTTACCCGTCTGTGGCTCTTATTGTGAAATATCTGTGTCTCCTATTGTTTCTGTATTTCCTTGTTGCTCTGCTCAATTGTTACCATGGCAATTCATCAGCTCCTCATTGTTAACTCGTCGTCTCCCTTTTAAAAGCCGCATGTGTTTGTTAGTCTATCTGCCGAGAATTGAGTTTTTCCATTGTACAGAGCGTCTAGTTAGTCTGGACCTCTGCCTCGTTTGGATTATCATTCCGTCTTGCCCGACCTTGTTTGCTGTCTGGATTATTCTTGCGTTTTGCCTCTGATATTCCCGCTTGCCGTTTCCATGACCCTGCCGGGTTTGACCATGTCTCTAAATGAAGCCTTGCCTTCGGATCTGCAAGTCTCTGTCCCCTTCATCACAATATAATTCATCAAATTTCAGGTTGTGAGTCTTAAAAGAAGTAGTTCACCCAAAAACGAAAATTACCCCATCATTTACTCTTTCTTCTTTCAGACGAACACAGGCATAATTATATTAACATTTGGTGAGTTCAGTGACTATTATTTTGAAGCATACATTTGGATTTCTTGTCAGAGTTTCACATTTACTCTTAGGGGCTGTAAATTCAGCACGTCATCACTGAACATAAGTAAAAGTTTAGCATAAACAGACGATCTTGAGAAAAATATCGCGATAAATCAAAACACATCTCCCATCCCTCCCGCCCCCCCAGCTAGCCTAAACTATTCCTTTATCGTTCCGCGAAATAAACGCGCAGTTACTCCCGAGAGCAAGTACATGACAGCAGTCTCATTTTATGTTCACTGAATCTGCATTTGTAACCTTTGTTTAGCACAGATCCCCACTGGCCAGAGAACATCACGATCAAAGAACAGAAAACAAAGGAGTCACTCTCCCTGAAGACTTGTGTTGATTTTCATGCCGCCGGGCCCCTTCAGCTCATTACTGTCAATTATCCTCAAATTTTTTTTTCCAAATCCCATACATTCTACCCATCCACCAAAACACCCACCTGATGCAGATCTCAATCTCTGATGTCCCAGATCACAACACAACAACAAGGGAAACAAAGCTTGTAAAGCTTCATCTATTTGCAATCGTCGGTCTCTGCGTGGCTCTTGCTGTATAATTAGCTGGTGCAAATATCAGAGCACTTGGAAACCCAGTGTTCAAGGTTTTAAAGATGGAGAGCTCGTTATATATGCGCGTGTACAAGTGCAATC
This sequence comes from Enteromius paludinosus, assembly GCA_032361165.1. NCBI lineage: Eukaryota > Metazoa > Chordata > Actinopteri > Cypriniformes > Cyprinidae > Enteromius > Enteromius paludinosus. The sequence continues at coordinate 3,411,256 of JAUMHQ010000087.1, forward strand.
TCATTATCTGAAGTGTTTTTATATAGCTGATTGTGTTGGGTTTTTTTGTTGTCGCTGTTTCGCATGCAAGTGTCCGTGGGTATGGACGACCAAAAATAAAGGAAAGCTCATGAGGGCCGGTTAGTACTTCCTAACTTGGATCTGGTTCTTCTCAGAGCCTGTAAAAAAGAGAAATCACAAATGAGCTCTGATGTCGCTGCAGGAGAGCAAATTATAAGAGGTTGTGCTTCAGAATTGCCTACTGAAACGAGTTCCCACATTTCAGAAACTCAACAAAGTTCAAACTTTTCTAAGAGTTGCCAAGTTACTCAAGTCTGCAAGCGAAGCCAGAAATATTTCTGGGATTTACTATTTACTTTCATTTTGGGACTCTATGACTCTGTCCACACGAAGCCGGTGCGTTCCCTATCCCATCATTTTTTTTCCTCGTTCTAAAAAAAAATTGCTTAAACACAAAACCCCTGAAAACAGTGTAGTATATTTGCCAAACCAGTATGGGGCGCTGTAATTCTGCCATAGAGATACACTATAAATGGAGAAGAAGACGTTGAGCATGCGCAAAACCTTGTGCGCTGTATACGAGCCAAGAAGAAGAAGACGAAGTTGGCGAGTGATGCAGCCGACACTTGATTTGTTGACATCATCATTTCACAAAATATACGGATTGGCTGTACACACGAAACCGCAAGGGTGATGTTTTCAGATTTATCCACTTTGGGTCCTGGTTTCAAAAAATAGCGGTTCCAGTCTCCTAAAACGCTGGATCTGTGTGGACGAAACGCCAATACGATAAAAAATGTATACGTATACAGCGAAACGCGTCTCCGTGTGGACAGGCTGGTTCACCCAAAAATTAAAATTCTGTCATTAATTACTCACCCTTGTGTCGTTTGAAACCCGTAAGAACGTCGTGTTTAAGTGAGAAAAATATACATATTCAACCATAATCTATATGGATGACGTAAGGCATATTACCGTAAACTTCGGTGAGAATATGCTAGTCTTTTAATTCTACTTAATTATCAGTGTTTCGTTTTGTTTTCTCCTCTGCGTTTCTGTCACTTCTCACCAGAGCTTATGCTAAGCCTACATCCACTGAAACGCCACTCTCTAATGAACACTGGAAGCTACGGTTCATAAAGTTTCAAATATGAATGTTTTCTTACACAAATATTGCGCTTCACCTTCGCCCCGGAGCCATGTGGAACATTTTCATGATGGATGGATGCACTTTCTTGGCCTTCAAAATCTCAACCCTCATTCACGGAGCACGGAAGAGCCAGGATATTTTAAAAACATAAACATAAAGTAGCATACAGCTCGGAGAGTATAGAATGTAAATGTTTCTGCGAACTAATCCTAATACAAAGATTCCTTAGAAGAAGGATTACTGCACCACCAACTGGTAAAAATGACATATTTGCGTAGAAGTTTTGCATATTTTTGTCTAAAGTCATACGCTTGACCACTGAGGCGAAGCTGATACTTAAATGAATCGCAACTGAGAAGAAATAGCAGTATATTCCTAGGAGACATGAATAAAATGGAATATAAAAACACACCTGCAAATGAGATTGAACGGTGGAAGTGACGGTAATGAAGCCATCATTGGGACGTTAACACTTGACTGGATTCCATGATGAGATATGAAAACGTGGCTTGCTGTTAATTCTTAAAGACGTACGAATTCTACCTCAAGCCGTTAATTACATGCTAGACAAGACAATACAATACAATGACTGAAAACATCATTTTTTGCACTGGTGATCTGGGGAAAATGTGATTTCTGCCATCATCTGCCTGAAATATCTCAAAAAATAAGAGAGAGAGAGGTCCTTTTCACAGATTGTGTGGAAAAAAACTTTGCTGACGGCAGTTTTACACAAGACTTACACAAGAACAAGCATTCAGAGGGCTTCTAAAATAAATCTGACATTGAGGTGATTTTTTTTTTCAACTCAGGGGACCTCGCTGAGAGGGAAAGTGTGTTGAATGTCAGTACACGTGAAGACCATTAACACGGGTTTCACCTGCTAAGCTTATTGTAGTGCTTAATAAGCACAGGAAGTGCAGGAATATGAAGATTAAAAGACGAAGGGGGGAGGTGGGACATTTTGCACTGATGCATTCGCTAATGGCGTCAGAAATTCGCCACATTAACGATGGCAGGGACATAAAAAGGTGCAAGCGTAATTTAAGAGAAAGCGACATTTTGTCACCTGCTCATACACAATGGCCATCATTAAAGTTAATCATTTTTCATTTCCTTTCCATGAAAAAGACTTTGTGTGCATGCTCAAAAGGGCAGAGCATCAGCTTTTCACACAAGGCAAATCAATATTGGCACGAGTCTGAAGACATTTATTTAGCTTTATAATAGGGAAAATTGGATGGATGTGGTCTGATTTTCGCGGTATAGGGAAGAAAGTCTGCCTTCGAATGATTTAAATGAAATGCACATGCATATAACGGACAATGTTCAGATGCTCTGTCAGAGATATCAGTGTTATTTCAATAAAATATGAATTATAAAATTCCCACTGAGACAATGTGCTTCTGAGAGATCCTTCTGAGCAGAATTCGAGACATTATTGAGACCCATGGGCGTAAATCCCGGGGGGGACAGGGGGGACATGTCCCCCCTATTCGAGGGTTGTCCCCCCCTAAAAACATAATGAACATAAAATCGCACTGTCTATTGTGAGATTGCATACGTATGCCTAAAAATTATTGTGTAAGTGGAAATACAAACGCAAAAAATGCATTTCAAAATAGTTGAGCTATTACCTATACCTCCCCTTCCTCACAGTGGTTTGGCCCACTGCCTACTTTCCCAGTTCATCTCACCTACCTACGCTACACCTGCAAGTCAGGTATGTGACTGCTGGCGTTTCTCAATGTCAAGGAAGGATCCTCGGAAGCCAGAATTTTGAGGATGCTACGTCATCAACATCCGTCGAAGGACT
>JAUMHQ010000087.1:3434185-3444393 GCA_032361165.1 Enteromius paludinosus
AAAACAGACTGTTTCATTCTAGGGTCAAATTCTAGGGTTGTAAATGGACCTGTAAAACCGTTTCTGGGCAATTTTTCTCCCTTTACCTAAGCTACATACCTTCTATGTACATATCAGAGAACAATTTTCCCTTTTATCCTTATACTGCTACAGAAGAGTATTTGTTACAGTGTTTTTATAAGGTTGTAAGACTTGCTTCACACCTTGGTCTGGAGGGGTTTATTGCTTTAACAACATTCATTAAACAATATAGCAAATATCAAAGGTCACATATGCTAGGTCAGAAAGGTGATTGTAGTGTTTGTAATACTGGTTATTCTGAGATTACATGGTAATTAACGGTTCAACCGCATCAGAAATATCAATAGTTATTGTGTATTCAGCCTTGGGGCAACCCTTTCTGCCGCCTGTATTTAAATCTGTGCTCGAATGCAAGCAGTCTTATTTGTCTTGCTGCAAAATAACTATTTGGCTTTCATTTTCTGGAAGCCTTTAAGTCAAGGTCTTTTGCTTTGGCTCGATCCCCTCATTGAAATGCCGCAACACGGTCTGGTATGTCTGACACTGTTAACAATGTGAAACGCTAGAGACTGTGTTGTGACCTAGGTTATGCGTTCATCTGTTATGATGTCACAGCTGCGGTTACGCTTCCTGGCAGCGCAGGTGGAACAAAGTAGTTCCCTTTGCATGCTTTACAGCCAAGCCACTTCTGGCCACTTCGTCTGATGGGTTGGTATAGTTATATCGGTGCTTTCTTCAATGCTAGGGTCAAGTTGGGTGGTTGCTACTTGCTAGGGTCATCTCTGCCGTTTTGGTCGCAAGGGTCATCTCAGGCATTTCTGTGGTTATTTGAGTCAATACTAGGACATTCTAAGGGAATAATAGGGTCCTCTGGGTCGCTGATAGGACGTATTTATTGTGGTCTTCTGGGGCATTTATTGGGTTGCATTTGGGTTACTAGGGTCATTGTAGGATCCTTTGGGTGTCTTTATGATATATTTAGCTCCTTTTTAAAACAAATTTTATCATTTGACAATTAAAAATCTCATAAAAATAGCTACTTTTTTGGTCGTTTAATTGTTTGACTTTTCCATTTCTTTCCAGTGTCTTCATTGTGGTGGCACATCCGGTGGGGCGCGTCTTTGTGTGATTGAGGAATGGACTACAGTAACGGAAGGAAAGAGTAGACCACGCCCCCCAAACATCATGAGGCTCAACTCATCTTGAATCGCACACACTGCACACGATCGCGCAAACGAACTTCCCTCGCCATGGGCTCCGTTTACCTGTGGAAGTTGTCCTCCCAGAAGCTGGGATTCTTCCTGGTTAGTTTCGGCTTCATTTGGGGAATGATGCTGCTTCATTTCACCATCCAGCAGAGGGCGACGCACGAAAGCAGTGCGCAACTACGTATGCAAATATTGGACCTCAGCAAGCGATATATCAAAGCCCTCGCCGAGGAGAACCAAAGCGTGATGGACGGACCTTACGTAGGCACCATGACGGCATACGGTGAGTGCTTGCGTGTGTCGTTGAACTATTAGCAGTTTGAGGGATGGTTAGGGTGGCAGGTTTATAGTTACCATTAAAATGATAAAAATCATTAGTTTCTTGAAGTTTAAATGTAAATTTTGATCACACGGTTTCGCTAACATTTCCTCATTCGAATGGATTTCTGACTTTTGATATGGCTTTCGTTTTTCTCTGAAATTTACGGTTTACATTTGAATTTAAGTAAACTTTGAATTGAAAAAACGCTGAATTCTCATAATCTCCTGCAAGTATAGCAATACGCTAGCCTGGCTTCCGCGACTGTAAAGCTCATAGGAGCTTAGTCTGGCCAAGCTACCTTACTACCCGTCTTCTGAGAGGCGGGCATAACCGGCGTCCATCAGATGCCTCTGTATACTACTGGACGAATCTACAACCAATCAGACCACTCATTCCGATGACGTATGCGTAGCGACGAAACCTGAAGCCACCGTAACCAATTGTAGCTAGCTTCATTAAAGCAGTAGGAAAATGTCTTACATTAATTACTTCTGGTTCGTTTTCAATGTTTGAACGCCGCAGAACTGCTGCGTCATCGCGTTACACTTACTCAGTCGTGCCAGGGGCGGGGGAGCTCGTTTCTCATTGGTTCCCACTTTTTTTTGGGGAATCTGAAATGGTCTAAAACGGCAGCTTGGCCAGACTAACTTTGCTCGTGAAATGTATGTAGCGTCAAAGGAAGTATGGGCGGGCCCAGGCTAGCAATACGCATAAAACGACTGAAAATCTTCCATTCTTGATGTTTCCATTGTAAATCTTTAACTTTTTTTTGTTATATTAATATAGTTTTGTTTCTGCCATCATCAGACGACTAAGATTAATGACGTGATTCATGACACGTGGTTTCGAATTTATGTTTAAAGATGCAATAAAACAAACACGGAAGTAATATTAGAGCGCTCTGAAATATCAGCACAATTGATAAAAACATCCATTCTTCATGTATCAATATAAATTTCAACCACAGTTTTGTAGTTAATATCTCATCGTCTGCAAAAAGTGTTGCAATCGCAGTATTCGCTAAACGACTTTAATCGAACGTTCTTTACGTTTCGGTAAAATTTTGATGACACAGTTTTGTAGTTGACAACTCTTCATACAATTGGATTTGTGGCTCTTGTTTTCTTGATATTTTCTTGTTCAAACTATGTCGGCGCCAATAGCCTAGTGGGTAGTGCGCCGACATACAGTACAACTGCGCTCATGGCGACCCAAGTTCCCGTCTCGAGGCCGTCTTTTGCCGATCCTGCCCCACTCTCTACTGTGCTCTCCCAATAATGGCTGAAAATGCCTATAAATATAACTTTTAAAAAAAATACGTACGTTAAAACACACCAAACTTGAGTGGCAGCATTGATTCCTGCAATCGCAACGTCTACGAAACGACTACAAATCATCCATTCTCGATGTTTCATTGTAAGTTTTGATCACACGGTTTTGTAACATTTTTCATTTGTTCATCATCATCTAAAACGTGTTCTGCTCAACCGCAGCTCCTCGGACATCTGTGTGAGAAACCGAGAGCCTTACTGTAAAGACGAGCCGCAGGAATCCAAAAAACTGCAGGACACTGCAGTTGTGCAGTTTGCATCCAGCAGTCAGTTTGAAGTCCGTTTTTCAAATCAGCCCGCATAAATCAACGCGATCGCTGCTCTGCTGCAGTACTACACACACCTTGTTATAACTCACCCCTTCTGGCTTTGTCTTTCCTGGCACTGTTTTCTTCCACTGCATGTTTTAACCTATATTTAGCTCCCATGACGGCCTGAGGCTGCAGCTGAGTAGCGACGCCACGAGGAAGTCGCATTTGTGATCGGCCACAGCCATAACAGGCAATGTTTAAAGAAGAACAAAACGTCATCGTTCTTAAACAGAAGAAACCCGCAGCTGTGTCTGTTTCAGCCTTTCTTCCTCATCCGTCGATAACTTATTCATGCTGCTAATAGAGCCGCTTCGTTGGGCAAGAGGCCTCATTAAGGCCCACAGATGACTATTGATCCAGAAGCAAAGACACGCACCACACGGCTTCTTGCAAACTATATGCCCATCGTTTCCCCAGCTAAACTGCTTCTTTTACGGGTGAAGTAAAAATAGCTAGACAAAAAATGTATTGATTTACTTTATAGTAGTAAACATCAGCGATTTATTAACACTGTTAAACATTATTTGGCAAATATTGTAGATTCAAATGTGCTGTCTAAATTCCTTTTTGCTTCTAAAATGAGTTTTTCATGTTTTATTTCTATCTATTTAGAGACCAAAGTATAGAAAAAAGCTTCTAAAATAAGTATTTAATTTTTTATAGATATAGTAGATTTAATTAAAAAAATAATTATTGTTTGAAATTTAAATAAAAAAAATTTTGCTGAAGGAGCTATGAACAAAAACATATTAAATGCAAATATAATAAAAACAATTATACCAAAAATATATTAAATTTTACCCCATTTCTAAATGATTCGTAAACGACTCGCGTGAAGCCCCTCCTTCCCGTTATTCCTCACTGCTGTGATTGGTCAGATGGTGCAGAACTTTTTGATTGGTCTACCGCTACAGCGCACAACAGAGCTTGTACCAAAACCATACTTTTCTGACATTACTAGAGGTGCTTTCTGAGAGAATACGTCAACTACTGTAGTTAGCAAGGATTACTAATGGGCGGGGCAAATTGTTCGCAACGTAGAGCGTTACTTTGTGACGTGTGGCTGTAACAGAGAAAGATTCGAATTGCTGACGACTCATTTAGGTGAATGTGAGCCGACTCTTGATAGACAATAACTTTATTTATCGTACACTCTCGGCGTCACAACTTTGCAGATAGTTTATGTTCACAAATGGCGCTTCTCCACTGCATAGTACGGCACGGTACTGTTCAGTACAGCTCACTTTTGGGGGGTTTTCCACTGGGAACAGTACCTGGTACTATAACGACACGTTAATAATCCCGCCCACTCTAAAGCGGTACTAAACTGCATTGGAAACGCAAACCGAGCCGAACTGAGCCATGCCGAGCCGAGTCGTACCACGCAGTGGAAAAGCGGCAATACAGCTACACGACACACTGCATGAACGATCATATTTGAAAAGGCACAATAGGGGCACGTTTTCAAACACTTACACTAATCTCCGTTCACACCAAGAGCAATAAATACGAAGACAACCATAAAAATAACAGTGTCATGCTCCGTTTACACTAGTGCATTTACCTTAACAACTTGCGTTTACACTAATCCGGCGGTTTCGAGGTTAAAAATTGAGACTATTGAAAATGCTGCAGAATCCCTTTTAATTTGAAAACGTCGGGGATGCGGTTTAGCGTAAACGGAGCAAAACTACCCTGATAGCACACGTACATCTCTGAGACGTCTATTTAACGTCTGCGTTTACATCTGCAAGACGTATTATTTAGGTTGTTTGCTCATCTGCAAAACGTCTATTGGACGTCTCCTTCTAGATGTCAAACAGATATCTATTAGATGTCTTTAAGATGTTTATGATTTAGAATGTATGTAAAACTGACATCTGAAAGACATCTGACAGACGTTTGTAGTCAGCAGGTGCTTTCCAGATCAAGAGATCTTTAACAGACATCTTGCAAACGTACGTGTGCTATCTGGGTAGTCTCGCGTAGCCAGACCTTCACACTGACGGCTGAAGGACCGGAATTCATAGCCGCTTTCTTGGTCAAGGCCCGCCCCTAAATACTATTTGACCGACATGTCAAACAACCAATCACAGTTAGTTTCAATCACCGTCACGTTTCGGGGCGTGGAAATGTCCCCACAACAACAGAACGCCGTGCAGTCATTCAGCGTAGAAAACCCTGATGAGACGCTCGCGGTAAACATCTGTTTGAAGCGTATCTCTCCACTTTTTAACACCCAAGAGCAATTCCGTGAACTGAACACAATACCAAATCGGCCAGCTGCGATGTCAGCGTCTGTTGTTTCATATTTGCCAGCAAACGCGGATGATATCTCCTTCTGAGTTAGGTACTTCACTTGATCTTCCATAATAGATAGGAGGGGACGCACAACTAGTAAAATTGGATCGCATACTTTTGAGAATCCAACGTTTAACTGATCTTAATAAATGCTTATTGTCACAACAGTTTTTTTTCCCGCAATTACACATCTGCGCTTTGTTTCCCGGCGGACCGAAAATAAACGCGACACTCGCGCACCCCGGAAATCCGTTAAAATTCAACCAATCATTTGACGACTTCGACACTGCTGAAGCATTTCCAGTTAAGTGTACCATATGCATCAGACATTTAGCCAACGTCCCGTGGGCGTGACTTCTGATGCTGAGACTATGTCCCAACTGACGTACCATGCACTTACAGTACACACTACGTGCTCTATCATATTTAGCATCGTTCCAAATGGAATACTAACGAAATTCAAACGCTACGTAAGAATGCTGCGACCATTGAGTGCTTTTAAAAGGAGATGATGTGGCTGCCACATGTAACAAACGACAGATTCCTCATTTTATCGTATCCTCGTTCTAAATAATTAGGAATCTGCATGTACATATCTATGGTTGTAGGTACATGTATGGTCATGTGACATTAGTATTAGTTTGTGTAGTGTAAACGGTGGAAATGGCAATGTAAATGAGAATCATTTTAATTCTAATATGCTCTTTTAAAACTAAAACGCACTAGTGTAAACGGGACCATTTTCCACTTAAGTTCTCAGCGGGATTGATTACGATTGTCATTCATCAAAAAATAGTTCCAATGATACTGTTTTTCTGTGCCTTTATTGTTATAGACTGTTCTTTAATATTGAGGTCGATATTTAGAACTATATGTTTGTCGCTATTGTTCTTGGTGTGAACCCTCTCGGTTGATTCTTAGTGGTTTGGCTGCATTCCTGCTACGAGTCTTTGTCCATTGTATGAACAGGTTCCCGTCTCACCCTGACCTGTTCTGGTTTGATCTGTTATATTTATTGAGCGTGCCATCGGTAATGGAATCTAGTTTAATAACACTTAACTGTGTTTTTTGTTTATAACGTGGATCCGTATCTCACTCTAATCTAATCGTGGTTAGTATCTTGTGTCCTGTCTACATCGCGTCTCGCTACATCTCCAGGAAATGCATCCCATTAATGTATCCCGTTTGCAGCTAATAGGCGAGACAGACTGACTGACAGACAGGTGTGGAGACGGTTACAGACACCCAGAAATGATTAAACCAGGCCGAAGCCAAAGATCAATTTGCATTATCCAGTAAGAGTGAAAGTGAGCTGGAGGAAGAGACAGGCAGAGGGTGTAAGGTCAGATATGACTCATCGCCGTAATGTAAGCGAGAATACAGCCCAGTGGCTTTGTAGTCTTTCAGATGTGGGTCAGGCTCATTTAAAGGTCGTCTTACCTTTACATTAGAAGCGGTGTCAACATTGCCATCTTCAGCTTTAAAAGCATAATGATGGTCCTCAAAGGTGGTTTTAGGTTCTGGGGTGGTATATGCTTTCAAATGATCTGGAGAGTTTCGATTCTTTGCTTTCTTCATTTTCTATGCTTTTGTAGTATTTGTTTTTATAGATATTTATTTAGTTTATTGTAGTATTCTTCACTGTAAAGTGAATATATATGTTTTTTACCTGTTGCCAATATTTCTATTGTATTATTTTTCATGCTCAGTGTTAAAGAATGTTTATTGATATATTTTAAGAAGAATTTGGTTTAAATTTAAGTCTACCAATAACTGCTGTGTTAAATATTGTTTCTGCATTTTTTTTGTTTAAACGAATGAACATTAGATTAGATTAAAACAAAACATTATTCATAATTAATATTTGATTAATAATAGTACTTAAAATATAGATTTTCTGAAACTTTCCCCAAAAAAATCCCCAGAAGATTCTTAAAAATCTTGCAAAGTTCCCAAAATATTTGTAATGCATTCTTATGGAAAATCTTTGTATTTGCGTTTTGAGGACATTTCTAATTTTAGATTTTTTTTGTAAACAATTTATACGTATAAATATTCGTTGAATGCTTGTTCATAAAGGTGAAAATTGGGTAAATAAAAAAAGGGTAAATCCGATTATCGGTTTTATCGGTTAATGCATTTTTTAAACCGTTATGCTTCGAAACAGTGATCTATCAAAGAGATAATATGGATTATGCAAAACTTGTTTTATACAGTTCTCTTAGAGCTTATGGGACTGACAAATAAGATAAAAAATTCAAATCACATGACCTTTAAAAATCACATGAATGCGGCCCGTCCTGAAGGCTTTACTGCTCCCTGAGGGATTTAGTGATCATGACGTCCTCATCATTGGGAGCTACGGCACTCAGTGACATAGAAATATGGATTATACTCTCTTGTCTGCATCTGTCAGAGCAAATCCTGCTGGATTTGGACAATTTTTTTGAGCCAGAGAGAAAGCGATAAAATGAGTTTCAGACATTTGCAATAAGTTTAACTTCCATAATGTGACGCATGTCTGCATGAAAAAGAATATTTAGCAAGGAGGAGTGGGATGGGATAATTTGGGATTTGATTGGATGCTGAAATCAGGCCAGTCTTTACTAGTTAGTTTTTTATGAGAAAAGAAACAGGAACAGGAACGAGCAGTAATGTTTTGGAAACCGAAAACAAGTTGAACAACATGCTTGTTCTTGGTTCAAGTAGCACTTCAAGTAGAGTGAACTGACTGTCGAAGAAATCTAGATAATAACATTGATATTTGTCCTTCTGTTTGTCCTTCCTTTTTTTAACAAGGAATCAGGAATCTGTAGTAAATTAATCTTTTTTTATGTACCATATTTTGTGTGTAGAAATAATCTTGTGTGAATACATTAAAAACATTTTTATATAATAATTACAATGCAAATTTCTGGGGTGAAATATATATTTGATAAATTAATATATAATACACAAAGCTAAAATATGTTTATACAGTTTTATATTTATATTTATACTTACAATTTACAACTAGCTTATAATTGTATTATTGCTATTATATAAGCTATACAATTAGTTTTTTGTATATTATATAACATTATTTTATATAAACTTTTATATTATATCAAGTTGTTCTTTTTTTCCTTTTTTTTGAAAGTATCAATTATTGTGTTATTTAGTAAATTATTATATATTTATTTAATATAAATACTAAGGCCCCGTTTACACTGTTGCATTTTCATTTTAAACTGCTTAACTTTTGCTATGGTTAAGTTTACATTACTCAGGAAACACCAGTGTAAAATGAATATGCACTAGTGTAAACGGGGCCTAAAAACTAAATGTATACATTTCTCTGCTTTATTGTCATCTTCTATCTAATCATATGTATATCATATTCTATTGCGCAGATCTCAAGAAGACCCTAGCTGTACTTCTGGATAATATAATGCAGAGATTATCAAAGCTGGAGTCTAAGGTGGACAATATCATGTACAATGGCACCAGCACCAACCTGACCAATGGAACTGGGACCCCAGGACCGAATCCCATCAACCCAGAGAAAGTCAACGTGGCAGGTACAGATGCTCTTTCTTAAGTTGAAGTATTTCCTGGTAATCTTTTAGTTTCTCCTTGACTGCACCCCCACCACCCCAAAATTCAAAGCCCTCCGCAGACCTCCGAGTAAACACAGCACTTTTTACACATCACGGCACACACTCTTGTATGCATCACACACACACATACATGGGTTTTCTTTCACAGTTCCTCCCTTCTTTATTGGATCCCATTGATTTTCCTTCAGCTCCAAGATGATTAACGACCGTGGGAGAAAACTAACTGTTTGTAGTTTCACCCAGTATTTGTTAGAAAAAAGGTCTTGGCTATGTTATGAGTGCTAGCTTTGTAGTCAAGCGGGATATTTATTGTCAAAAACTGTTGGATTTTTGTTGAATCCTAAACTGCTTTTCTTTGACGTGAAGTTCTGAGGCGGGTTTTTGTGACAGCTTTAATGAATTTTCGCTGTGCTTATAATGTAGTGTTGTTTCAGAGAGTTAATGTGGCTTGTCACTAAAGCAAAGCCAGACTTGGCAGCAGCGTCGTTTGATGCTAAACTCTATGCGTGTGTGTTCTGTAGGCACAGTGCCACCCAAGAGACAGCAATTTAATGTAATGTTATGGTGGATATTGGCACGGTATAATTGTGGTGTTCTCTATTATTAAGTAACATGGGATAAAGTACTACGATAGCTTATTACCATCTAATTCTGTCACTGTACAGTGGTAACATCATGATTGTGGAAGATAAAAACATGTTTGGCAAACTGGTTTGGTCCTTACGGTCATTATCAGTGATGGTTAATATATATATACACTATATTGTATCATTTCACACTATAAATAGTTAATCTGAACTGTGATTACTGCTGTTGCCAAATAACACCGTGGTTTTATTGCATTTAGCAGAGTAATACTATTATTTTGGGATACATACAATATTAATACAATGGTTATACAATAGAAATACCAGGTTTGCTTGCACATAGTAGGGGTTGGGCGATGTCAACCAAATTGTCTACGTAAGATGTCTAATGTGTAACATTGTGATGGCGTCGTCGGCGGCGGCGGGGGGGGATTTGGGGGGGGGGGGGTTTGGGCTGTAACGATACACCAAACCCACGATTCGGTTCGTATCACGATTTTTGACCCATGATTCGGTTCGTATCACAAT
>JAUMHQ010000087.1:3511344-3523695 GCA_032361165.1 Enteromius paludinosus
CATTATAGAAACAGCTGCAAAAGAAATGAGTAAAAATTATTTCAAAAGAAAATCAACTTAAAATTATTTAATTATTATTAATGATATGTTTTTTATGAATATATTTGAAATACTTTATTTGTTTGTTAGTTTAATGTTTACCCTTAAAACTGTTAATAAGTTGGCCAAACTTTAAACGTGTCGTGTTTATTTTTTAATATTTAAAAAATAATAAATAAATCACAAATGATACTTTATATGTTGACAGAAATGTAAACGGTAAATGTTTAATTTAGCAAAATATTAATAAATAAATAAATTCAAAAAAGACAAAATTTTGTCCTTAGATGGATATTTATTTATTTATTTTAAAAATTGCTTTAAACCAACAAATACATGCATAGTGTAAAACTTAAATGTGAAGTGTTTATTAATTTTTTTTATTATATATATTTCATTTAAAGGTAAATATTTGAACAAACAGATAATTCTTTTAATTATTAAGTTAATTATATTTAATAATCAATTATAAATATTCATAATGTTATACTGGCAAAGAACATTGTTACACCGGATTATTAATTCAAAAGTTTAATTATTTACTTTTCACAGCCGGTATCCAGTCACCACCCACTACAACATTCAGGAAGTATATATTGTTAATATTGATTTTGATAAGTGTTTGTCTCAGATATATATTTAAACATTTTTACATATATGCATTGCCCTTCTGTAAAACTGCATTTGAATGATTTCCAGCAAGTAAAGTGTCCCGGATCAGGTTTCATCTCTTCACACTGTGATGTCAGCACATGGTGTGGATCTGAGTGTGGCTTGTGTCCAGTTATCGACCTTATATTGACCTCTAATGCACCTGAATCCTCTATCCTGAGACAGGACGAGCGATCCGAGATATTTCATCTACTCCCACAGGGTCATCCAAACTCTCAAAGTACTCAGATCTGCGTTTCAGGACAGTTTGTGTATCTAGTGTACCTGTGCACTTGAATGTTCAGTGCAGCGATATGAATACACTACGTTACGGTAAAGAACAGTTATTCTGTAAAAATTTTTTTGGGGGAACAAATCTAAATTTTCTAGCAATATTCTTTTTATATTTGTGGTAGTGTGTAATATATACCGTTGAATATGTTGGGTTTAGTGTCTTCGAAATGGTTCATTAGCATCTCAACCAGGCCCGGCTCCAGATAGGAGAAGTGATATTCCAGGTGGGCCGGGGTGATGAAGGTGGGGCTACATGACTACGAGATTTATCGAGATGTGAGGTAATTTATGGTGCCCCTCCTGGGTAGTCTGGTTTTATAGTATAATTTCTAATTACCCTGATACTTACGTTCTGACTGTAAAGTGCCGGTAATGCATACCATAGTGTCCAGCACATGTCGAGCACTGGATCTGTTTTGAAAGAGTGCTCACTTTGGCTGACGTCTTCATTCGAAGTTGTAGTTGAAGAGGCAGTATCTATGTCACTCTCGGAACAAAGCAGGCGTGGGCTAGCCTGGCTTCCGCGACTTTAAAGCTCATAGGAGCTCAGTCTGGCCAAGATGCCTTACTACCCGCCCTGTATACGACTGGACGAATCTACAACCAATCAGACCACTCATTCCGATTACACATTCGTAGCGAAAGAACCTGGAGCCACCGTAACCAATTGTAGCTAGCTTCATTAAAGCAGTAGCAAAAAGTCGTCAAGCGATTTCTGCCGGTTTTGTCAGATTAATATGAGAGTAGCTGGTATTAACAGCCATTCAGTGATTATTAGAGATTAGCAAGTAATTGAGCAAAACAGCTGCAAGAGCAGAGTCGAACGATTGAATCCTAAATATCAAACATGTTTGATATGATCGGGGCTGCCCCCCGATTGGTGTGCGAACAGATCGGGAGGTTCAAAGGTCTACGGTGAACACCTCACATACCAGATAATACGCGCCGAACATCAAGACCAATCGAGGTACAAACCGGGGCTTAATCGGGCTAAAAATCCTGTAGTGTGAGCCAGGCTTAACATTAACTATTAGTTCTGATTTAGTTACATTTAACCAGTTCCAAATGTTCTAGGATGTTCTCTTTGGGTTCTATTTGTAGCAGTGCAGAATAATCCCAGCAAAGACAGAACATTCCATTAACATTAAAATATGGTTCTGACTTGGTTACTTTTTGGGGAACCAATTTCAAAATATTCTTAAGAAAGTTCTTTTTAGGTTTAATCTTAAATGCAGATTAGGGCTGGGCGATATATATCGAACCATATATTATGCACATCTCGTCAGTAAAGCCGGTTCCTCGCCAGCTGTTTTCAAAAGGAACGCCAGCTTATGCAGAGCCGTAGATCAGTGAGATGCTGCGCCATTGAATCACTCGCGAAACTCAACGCGTAGCTTGTCGGTGATCTACGGTTTTGTTCATAAGCTGACGCTGCATTTAAAAACAGCTGACGGAGATTTACCGCTAATCAAAAACTGTGTGTTCGTTCGATATATATCGCCCAGACCTAGTGCAGAAGCATCTCAGCAAACACAAAACGCTCCACTAACATTAGAGTATTTTTACAGTTTGGTCACTTAATTTGGAACCAATTCCACATTTTTTTAGAATGTCTTTTACGTTTTTTCTTGTTTTTTGTTTTGTGGTGCAAAACACAGCAATCATAGAACATTTCATTGGTATTTGCATATGGTTCCAAATTTTCTAAGAATGTTCTCTTTATGTAATGAATATTGTCTTTAGGTTCTATTTTTGTAACCATGAATTGGGAACCAATATTTGTTAGTTGATGAATGAATTAAGGTGGTGTTGCAACGTCAACCTTGCCGAAAGACTACATTAATCATGCTCAAATACACCAGCGTTAGTCTTTAGCTAAAGTTTGCACACACATTCAAATGGCAGAAATCATTACTCAAACACACACACTCTCTGTTCCTCAGGAACACTGTTAAAAATGAATAACGGGGCTGCTGCGGCATGAGATGAAAGATTTAGCAGTTGCTAAATATAAACTCTGTTCCTTTTAGTAAAAACCACTCTGTTTTAGAGGTCTCGCGATTTAACGTTCTCAACTGACCAAACTCAAGAGACACATTGACAGTCAATAAAACATCCATAATCCATGCAGTCATTCATTTTTCTACAGAATCCAGTCGGACACGCTAGAAGTTTCCACTCAAAAAAAACCCAAAAACACTCTGGAACAACATGTACATCTTAATCTTACAGCCAACTTCAGGGGTTTTAGTTGTACCACATGCAGTGCATCTTGGGCAACAGGCAAGGATTAATGGAGACTTGTTTATCTGTGGAAAGCTGAAACCATTCCCTGCTCATTAGGAAGTCATATTTATGCTGATATGTGAAGTCAGCAGCTTCTACAAGGAGTGCTGATACTGCTGCCTGAGCCAATCATGAAAATTATGAAGCTCGTAAAAACCGTAGGATATTGTAGGATCACGCATCATGTGAATAAAACATTAGGGTGTCTGTCATTAATGAACGCTTTGAATAGACATTGAATTTCAAAGTCACATCACAGAAGGCAATTTTGCGCAAAAAAGAAAACTATGGATAACTGCTGCAAACCTAACTAATTTATGTTAGTATATGTACATATTTTACATAGGACATATTTTTGCAGTTTCATCAGATGATGTTTGCCAGCCTGTGTCTCCTAATGTAATTATTATTTGTAATTTTGTTTGTTTTTTTATTTACAGTGGCACTTCGGTTTACAGTCATGTTCCTCATGCACATATTATTATAGTAATTAAAATAACTACAGTAGGTAATAGCTAATTACTAACCCTAAAACTAACCCTACCGCATATAGTTGCTAGGTTTAACCAGACATTTCTTAGGCAGATACACTGTAAGTACATGCAAGTGCAAGTACTGTAAAATAAAGTGCAACCAAATTATAAGTTACGCAAGTCACCTGCATTAATGTTATGCAATTTATCATCACTCATAAAGATGTGGTGACAAAATGTTTGTTTGGTAATGTTTTGCTATTGACAGCTGTATTTGTATTTCATTAGATTTGGTCATATTTTGTCACAAGTTTTAAAGTACAGTTACTGTAAATAATCACCATGTAACATTTTATTTGACTTTCGTCACATGTAACATTATCGGACTTTCGTTGATTAACAGTCCTGCACGTTCCTGTTACGTTACGTCTGTTTTAGCATTGTGTTTCACCAAAAAAGGCAGATTCACATTGCATTAGGCATAGGTTATAAATGTTTAATTTGGTAAGACATACGAGAACATGCACATAACTCACAGTGCGCTACTGAAAAAAAACATGCAACATTAATTTTGTGTGTACTTTCGTGTTTAACTATTCACTTAAAAAAAAACTGACAGACACACATTTTTGCAGGTTATGAATGTTGTGAGAACATACGAGTGCATTTTCTAACTCATACAGCATTGTAAAAAAAACTTTAAAAATCGCAAAACTGATTTTATGTTTTTTCGGATTTTACACATCAGCACTTGAGCATATAATACTCAAAAAAACTGATATGCATTGCAGTAGGTTATGAATGTTTGATATGGGAAGACATTTGAGAACGCTTTCGGAGGTACTTACCGTGTTGTATAGTACCTCCGATCAGAACATTGATTTTGTTTTTCATATTTTACCAGTTCGTCCAGTTAATGGGTGTTTGAACATACATGAGCAATTTTAGGGGTTGCATCACACAGTGATCGAATATGCGGCAAGAACCTTTCTGCGACAGTTATTCTCAGATGTATCAGTGGCACATGATGTATAAACTCACTGAAGATCTTGTCCTTGACTGCATAAGGAAGCTTATGGATCTCTTATGGTTTAGCAGGACGAATATGTGTTGATAAAAATAGATGTTCATGGTTTGTTGCATGTAGCTGCGCTTTCAACTTTCTTTTAGGTGTTTCTTCAGTGAAAATAGGGCAGAGTCTTTAGAGACGGCGAGATGCAGAATGTTGAAATCCAACACAACAGCTGCTCTGAAAAACCTGTCTTCCGCTCGGTCTGTCTTTTTGCCTCACACACCCATCGCGTCTTCACACACAAACAAAAACAGGGAATGTGATCTAGTTTCTGTGTCAGAGCTGGTGAATACATTTGCATGTAGTTATCACTTACAGGACATTTTCAACCATTTTCTGATAAGTCTTGAGTCACTAGTAGGACTTCTGAATGGGCAATATTATGATAGGACAAAAACTAAATACTTAAACCTATCCTAGATGATAAAGTTAAACATATTCAACATATTCAGTTGTAGAATTAGTTCTATTAGGTCTAATTGTTCAAAAGGCTACTTTAACCTAATGTGCATAACCAGTCCCCATTTGCAACGTCACCGGCACGTACGTAAAGGAGGGCAGGAAGTGGAGCAGGTGTGCTGAGCAGACTTGCAGAACGTGAACTCTCTCCCTTATGCAATCCGCTACAGATCAGCTTTGTCCGCTAAATCTCACTCGCTGGTATAATAAAACCACAACTTTTACCATCAGTTAGATGTCATTACACAGTTTTGACCGACTGTCTACAGGGGTTCGAACTCACCCGAATCAGTGCTAACATTTGAAGCCGCCGAAATACTAATATTAAACGTTTTCTCACTGTTTTCTCAACTTGTCAGCAGGTGGAAGCATAAGGTGCTCCAAAATCACCTGATAGATGGCTGCATTTTGGACTAAAACACAATAGACCAACACTAGCCAATGTCACAGCACCTTAAATCCTCACCGACTTCAGAAGCTTCATACTGGACTTCACGTTGCTTAGATTGCGTGCCTCTCCAGTCTTCCTCCAGACTCAAGATATTGATTTCCAAATGAAATGCAGGAGTTCAAACCACTGAGTAAAAGAAGTAAGATGCTTCTGACATTTAATCAATCTCAAATGTATTTATGCTAATATTTTGAGATACTGAATTTTTGACTTCCATGAGCTGTAAGCTTTAATCATCGAAATAAATAGTTTTTTAAAAATCGACTTTTTTTTTTACTTTACATGTAATGAATCGAGAATATATGAAAGTTTCACTTTTTAAAATAAGTTTAAAATAAGTATAAGGAAAATGAGCTCAAGAAAATCCATCTTTGCATTGCCTCTGTGCCACTTCTGCAATGCAAAGATGGATTTTGTTGATATCAATTTCATTTGAAGCCCTATAGTGGCTTATTCAAAGAAATGTTCAAATTGAGTAGATTTGGGGATTTCCATGAAAGATAACACATCATTTTTACTATAGTTGATGTTAGTTTAGTTTGCATCAGCCCTATATTGTCTTATTCAAACAATTATTATTATAAACGTGTGTAATTATAATCAAATTTAGAACATTCATGAAAGTAGATTTAGGAATTTACATGAAATACACATCCACTTTACTATGGTTGAAAAAGCTTGCCCTTATGAAAAAAGTGGGGAAATATCACTTAAGTTAATTCAGGATTAGTTTTCAGAGTCCTCACTGGATAGTGTTGGCTCAGCCAATAGCAGTACTCTTACAAACACTAATTATGTTCATGTTAAGCAGCCGCGAGGCAAACGTGACCGGCCTGAGCTAATCAGAATTATTGGCGTGAAAAGTGACCAATTATTCCCACAAACTCCTACCCAAAGATATCCAACCAATATTTATATCAGTTGCTCACACTCTGTTTCTTTGTCATGATTAGCTTATCCTGCAGAACATTTATGGTCACAAATTAAAAAAAAGATTTGTTTGTTTGTTCTTGAATTCCCCTTAGGGATCGATATAGTATCTATAATCTATAATCTATATCTATATATTTAATGTAGAATAGAGCAAAGCATCTTGGGAATGAGGAATGCGTTTATCCAATGAACCGATTGCAGGTCAAGTCTTAAAAGCAGTCAGTGCTAGGTGCATTATGGGTATTTATTTAGAGTGTACTTCTTTTTGTGTCATCTAAGCAAGACAGTTGGGTTATTATATTAATGATGTTATGTGCGTTTATGTTAGAGTTAGTTTGGGTTGGTTTGGTTCATTTGCAGCCGTTATAAAAAAAGTTTAACTGTTACCATCATGGAGAGAGATGTGTAGGGGGGGACTTATTAAAATGGGATGGGCCGATGAGATACGAATTATCTAGGTGAATTTTGGAGCCCCACCAAATTACCAAATTTGATTGTTAAATAAAAATAACAAATATCGACATTCTTAAAAAAGTCCATGACATCAGAGGTTCAGTGGTTATTTTATGAAGCTACCGAATACTTTTTGCGCCACACAAGAAGTATTTTTATAAAATTACAATGAGCCTTATGGGCTATTCCGACTATGTCCTTACGACCTATCTGGACCTTGATCGAGTCAGTTCCGTTGGTGTCTGTGCAGGTTCAGAAAGCGTGTGGAATGAAATAAGGATTTTTGGATGAACTATCCCTTTAATGTTAAAACTAATACGTTAAAGCTAATTTATTTAGATATTCCATTCGACTAGATGTTCCTCGAACTGTTTACCAACTGAAATCCAATTTTTTAGCTTTCCATATATTTGTTCTCACAAACCCGTTGACTTGACTCACTCTGTTGATGTTTTAAAAAACCAGAGGAGGTGCAGAGAGGGCAAAGCACCCTCCACCTCTCTCCGCTCTCTCTCTATCTGTCTTCCATCTTTTATTTTTAGACTCTGGGCTCTCTGGGAGTTGGCATGCTGGCTTTTACAGGCTGGTAGTGCTGAATGCATTAATATCAGAGCGAACCGCCCCTCCTCTATCCGTGACCTCTCCTCGCCAGTGTGATATTTACATTCTCTGCCTACCGCAAGAAAAATTTCCAAGCGCACACACATACTAATTTCCTTTTCTTCAGTTAGAAGTCAGTTCATTCTTCAGGAAGTGGCATTTAAATACATTTTGCTGCACCAGATAGGGCTTATTTCCCACAGAGGAGAAATGTCTGGATGTGTTTATTAGGTTTGGAGGTATGCGAGCGCATTTGTGAGTGTGTGTGAAGCAGAAGACACTCTGTCGCTGAGAGCGTGTTAATTGGCTGCACTGGAAGCCGTGAGACATCTGGGAATTCAGCTCCCACAGTCTGGCATATATTAGACCATTTCTCTTCTTCTTCTCCCTTCCTCCTCCCTTCCTTCTTTCTGCCTTCATTGGTTTCCAAACACTTCTAAAACGTACACAAACTTTCGCCGCACTCACCGACTCGGTCCCTTCGGGCTGACAGGTGTAGCGCAGCCATTAACAAAAAACGAGCCATCCCACTTACACGTCAGGGAAGATAGCGAGACACGGATCGCCTGATCAGACACTTTATCTGAACCGAATCAAGGATAATTCGGTTAAAGCTGTAATCCAGCTGTCAAATATAGATTTTGATCTTCTCAAAACCCACACTGACCCAAATGCACGCCACCCAAACATAAGAAGGCTGCGTGGAAGTTTATGGCTTTTAGTGCATGTTTATTGAGGTCTCTATACGCTAATGTACTTTAAAATAGCGTGGCAGATGAAAAACGGGTGACAGAATCACACAGGCTTACATTAAAGAGGGTTAAAAGTCATTTCTAGAGAGTTGAACATCACTTGAGCTGGACTTGGGCCAGTAGAACTATCTAGCAACCACGCTAGCAATGAAATACAGCAGCTAAATGCTGCTAAACAATGCTAAATGGTAACGCTAACACTAATCCATATCTCTTTTACGCACTCCTGTCACGTAATGCAACAATTTAAATTCTAATCAATATTTATCTACATTTAGGTGATTTTGGAGAGGCTAGCAACAGCAAGCTAGCTTAGAAAGCGTAAGCTCCCGCCCTCCAAGGCATATCACTCTCCAAAGCCACGCCCACACCGAAACACCTTCATGCCACAGCTACCTGCTATGCTAAACGCCAACAAAAAAAGTTGAACAAATCTCATCTGCATTTAGCATTAGCCATTAGCAAGCACCACAACTGAGTGTGGAACAAATCAAAATCAAAAGTTTTTATTCTGTTTTCCACCAGTTAATCTACCAACACAATTAGCGCTGTCATTTGCTCTTACCAGCTGCCTGCAATCATTTCATTTCTTTTGCAGCCAAAACGTAGCCATTACTGATAAAGAGAGACGACTAAATGACAGCATCTCTCAGGCGTCGTTGCTCTGGAGTTGCTATGTGACCGAATCTTCACAGCCTGGCAACGTGAGTCCCAGAGTCCCCGTCCAACTTTGGAAGTGTAAGGTGAGTCATTTCCATCCCAAGGGACGGAGAGCCGGGCGAGAAACCATTCCCTCTAAAATCATACATCAAATCCAGCTTCTGTTAGCTGCTCCAAGATTAAACCGCATGGCCTAGAACCAGTCTACCAAATGATTAACCGCACTTTGTGCTGAGGAAACAACAATAGTCTGCGTAAGGCCAACTTGAGCATCCCGGGATAAAGGTTTAAGGGAATATTCGGGGTTCAAATGCTGAATAAAACCTCAAATGTCCCGGAAGTGCAAGGTCAGGATAAGTTCACTGCCTTTTGGGATACAGTTTTCCAGAAAACAGCAACTGTGATCCAGTTCCCAGTACATAGTGCACAAATAGTAAGGATAATATGCTGAAAAACTCTTCAAAAGAGCAATTATTCTTTTATTATATGATCTCTGACAGTTTTGTATCTTGAAGGATAACCTGTGTTTGTAGTTAAAATATGTTTTAAATGTATTTGGTTTCAGTGTTTCTGCGTTTATCCTCAGCTCCTTCTATCGGCCAAGATTATCAAAGTAATCTTGCAGAACAGCCATGAGGAAACTAGTCAAACCTGATCTTGTGTATCAAGCTCATGATGGCACTGAACCAAACTACACTCACCTGTTTGCACTGCTAAACCCGGAAAAAATATATGATATATATATATATATATAGAGAGAGAGAGAGAGAGAGAGAGAGAGGGAGAGAGATAGATTGGAGTCTATGGAATTCTCTATGGAATTATATAGAGATAATAGAATATAGAATTAAGAATAATATATATTCTCTCTATATATTAATATTCTTAATTAAATACATATACTTTGTAATTAATTGTATTATTATATTAATTATTATATAGTGACATATAGTATATATGTAATATTTTATTTTATATATCAGATTATAGATTCTACATATATAGAATTTATTGTGTTATTTATATATTACATATTCATGTGATTACATGTGTTATAAAACGTGTATAATTATGTTATTATAATTATATTTGAATATTTATATATATATACATAATTTATTATATGATATATGCATCATTATATAATACATTCATAAATAGAATTTATATATATATATTACCTGTATTACTAAACTATTTAACAAATTATATAATTAAATAATACACTTTTACACTAAAAATTAATAAAAAATGTATCTAAATGAATGAAATATTCTTGTTAAACACTTTACATAGCTGAATGTGCTGACAACAAAATCACTTCTATTATGTGCATATTATGTACTCTATTATGTGCATATATTATATGTGTGAGTACATATAGGATTCTCCATCTGACTGTACGGTCAATTATCCTGAATTCGTTCTATACAACTGTATTAGAAAGTCCCAAAAGAGTAAAGCTACATCGACTTCAAAACAGGATATGACATCATACAGGTCTGTTTCATCAAGGGGTTTGTGATGCTTTAGAGATGGGGGTCCAGATACTCACTGAACGCAGCGATGGCTAAGATCATCGTCACCACAATGGAGACCCACGATACCCATAATGCCTTTTTTCTGTAACTCTGAGCCTCGTGGGGTTTCAGACGCATACTGCTCTCCAGGAGCCCTGCTGAGGGACAGTGCTAGGTTAGCTTACATCATGTTATCTCTTCACATCTCAATGGGATTTATTCACAATTAAGTGTATGAGACACACCGGGGCTTTAGTTGTCACAAGCACCATATTTCAGCAACTGAGGTTTTGATTAATTACACAATTAGTCCAATTACACAAATACTTTGTTTGTACAGCTGTAGCTCTTGTGCACTACAGAATTACGCTAGAATTCATTCAGAAAAGATCCAACTATATAATGAATGAAAGTCTGCATTAAGCATAAGACTGGGGCAAGTTGTCACATACAAACTGTGACACAAGAATTGCACTTTCTGCTCGCCAAAACCGTTTAATATATTAGATTTTTTTTTTATTTATTAATTTGAATGTTTGGACATGTGTTTTTATTTTAAAAAATGCTTAATTAAACTATTTTTAATTCCTTCCATTTATAAATATATATATATACATATATATGGCTAATAGACTTTTTTATATATATAAAAAAGTACATGTAAATGCATATATGCTATGAAACAAACATTTAAAAATCTAAATTACATGGCATTTCATCTGTAAAAAAAAAAAAGAAAAAAATAAGTAATTTATCAAATCAGTGTGAACGAAACAGTGTTATTCCCACTGTAAACGAATTAATTACCGCTATAAATTCTTATGCTAGTCTCTTTTATAAATATACTTGTCTGTAAATTTTTTTCTGTAGTCAAGACTTTATTTTTTTTGTTTGTTTCCAGAATCTCTGACTTTTAGAAATAAAAACCGACCTGATAAATGTTCACTGGAGTATAGCTAAACGTGACAACTTGCCCCGGGTAATGTGTAATTTCCCACGCAAATGGACCCCTAAAGTCTGAGTCAAAAGTGTTTAAAATCCAAACTCGTACCGTTGTCGTCCGGCTCTCCTATTTTCATCTGCTGCTCCATGTTGAAAGTATCTGCTTGGCTCGGATGGTGTCCGTTCGCTGGAGTCGATGCTGAACCCGGCACCTCTGGATCCGGAACAGAAGCAGGACCGGGGTCTGCGGGACCGGCAGTGGGGTCAGCAGCAGAGGAGGGGTCCGTCATGATGATAGGGTCCCGGGTTCAAATGATCGCGAGCATCCGAGGAATGTGACACCTGCACGCGAGCGGACCAGACGCGACTGCCGGAGAGCGCTCGGCGCGGCGCTCGCGCAAGCGCGCACGCACGCGCTAATTAAGCACACGCGCGTGCGAATCGCGCTTTACAAACAGACTCGCTCGTCCAAACATTTCGAAAACTGTTATTATTAAATAACAATAGTGGAAAATCCATCTGTGAGCCCTGGTGGACAACCATCTGTTCATATTAAAATAGTTCACACTTCACACATGAACTCCTTCAGAAACCACTTATTTGAATAAACTACTTCTGGAGAGGAAGAACTATGCTGGTTTATTCTGGCACGAGTGTGCTTCAATATATATTTACCGATTATTAAACACAGATAGACAGACAGACAGACAGACAGACAGACAGACAGACAGACAGACAGACAGATAGATAGATAGATAGATAGATA